>JAQPZY010000994.1:0-87500 GCA_029931535.1 Margaritifera margaritifera | reverse complement strand
GCGCATACTCCTCAACAATCTTAATATCGACTACAATAAAGGGAGATTCTATACCATTACACAACTTTTCTGATATTTGATAAAGCTGGTTGGTGATATTCACTCTATTTCGTTTCGCTAAAAATTAATTCTTCACTTAAGAGCTGATAACTTGAAACGTTGTTCAATCATCCCTGACTAATAGAAAAAGCGGCAATGTAAGGTCAGAAACTTAAACCAGCTTCTCCCCCCACCCCCAAGGCACTTGAACTTTTAGTAGATTGCATCTACTGTCAAAAAAAGCTACTGCAAAGAAAGAAAGAAAAGAAACAGAATCAAACCAGTACCTTTGATCTCCAAGCATTACTGTCGTGAAATGGTGTATCCTTATAATTAACTGCAAGCCGTGTTTTCATCTGACACTGTACTTTTCACATCATGAGAAAAAAATACGATTTGGAGTTACAAGTTTATTTCCTCACTAAGCAAACCCTGCAATGAGGCATTTTTGCACAAGCAAACAAACAATCTGGGAAACAAACAAGATATATAAACAAAAAGATAAAATGGAATAAGTCTCAAGAGTGAAAAACTAAAATTAGCAAGAGGCCCTTGTGGGCTTGAGATCACTCACCGGACTGAAACTCGGCCTAATAACCGATTGCACGACTAGTTGCCAAGATATTTGGGTCAGCAGAATGCGTTCTCTATACATTTCTTCCAATGATGTTGATTGCATTTGCTATACAAGCAATTGTTTCAAGGTTTCTCTATATTTTTTAAAACTTCATCCATATTGGATGGCACATCATCATCATTTGTCCAATATCGAAAGGCCTTTATGCCAGGATGCTTTTTGTCAAAGTTGGTCTAATTCAGCTTCCCGTTTTTTTGTGATACAGTTTAGGAAATGTTTCTTCATTTGCAGTAAAAGCGGCCATATTTTATCGTAGATCGGCATCATTTGCATAAATCCGAAAGGTCTTCAAACTAAGGAGCGTTCTGTCAAATTTGGTAAATCTCTGTTGAGCGAGTTTTTGCGAAGTTTTAAATTTTTCTTTATTTAGTAACAGCAGCCATATTTGATCTCAGATCGGCTTCATTTGCATACATTTAAAAGTCTTTCATGTCAGGATGCTTCTTGACAAATTTGGTCAAATTATGTGATGTGTCTATTGGGAAGAAGTCGTTTAAAGTTATTTTCTTTAAATTTTTTTAGTAAAGGTGACCATATTTTGAGAATGACTCCATATATTTTACATCAATTTGATAGCCATTTGTGTCAGGAACTTTGTGTCAAAGACCGTCACATTCTGTTAAGTGATTTCAGCGAAGAAATCGGTTAAAAGTTTTTATATTGTTTGTAACGGCGGTCATATTAGAGGGCGATTAATCTCAAATTTAGCAAATTTCTACTGAGTGGTTTTTAAGAAGTCATTTTATAGAATTTTCTATTTTTAGTGGCGGCGGCGATATTTGATGGCGGATCGGCATCATCTGTACATACCTGAAAGCCTCTAAATGAGGATGTGACATCTGGTCAAATTCTCTTGAGAGTTACTTGAGAATAAATCGTTTACAGGTTTCTCTAGTTTTAGTAACGACGGCCTAACTTGACGGCCTTACTTGACGGCGGATCGGCATCAGTTGCAACAACGTGAAAGCCTCTCATACCAGGATACTTTCTGCCAGTGGTGTACCGGCCATTGGGCATACCGGGACAAATCCCGGTGAGCCGCCGCAAAAATATCCGTTTTTACCGGTGTTTTACTGGTGTGAGCAAAACCCCGGGCCTGTCCCGACAGACCGCCGCATCGGTGGGCCGTCAAAAAAATCCGTTTTTACCGGTGTTTTACTGGTGTGAGCAAAACCCCGGGCCTGTCCCGGCAGATAAGTCCAGGGCCGAGTTGCTTACCCAGTACACTCCTGCTTTCTGCCAAGTTTGATTGAAATTGGTCGTGTGGTTTTCCTTCATAAGTTGAAACTAGCAAATGTTGACGAACGCGGGGTCATATCATTGGCTCACGTGGTATTACGACCAGGTGAGCTAAAACATAGCTCCTATGCTCGTCTGCTGTTCTTGCAGCGCAAATTTCAAATGTATTTATTAAAAAAAACATACAAGTACCGTATACATCGCCTATAACTCAGCTCTAACTCCAAACAACACATTGATCTGCCGTCGCGTAATGCACCGGCAGATCAGGGTCAATGTCGTTTTGTTCTACTTATAAATCCTCACAAACTACATCAACGCATTATGCGACGGCAGATCTGTATATGTGCAGTTTGCAATTGGATCCGACTTATATTCGTGTATGTACAGTAATCGAACCACTAACTATTTGCATGACATACTAGAAAAATGAAATGGAATGAATGTAAAATGTATTGTATTAACATTATGTAACTCCGAATATATCAGTAACACACGGCAAGTTGACCTTTTTTTTTTGTTTTCATTTAATTTTTTTCTTTTTCATATAAAGTTATGAATAAAATGATTTTATGTTTAATAAAAATGAAACAATTGCAAGCTTTCAATTACAAGATAACAAAACATGACAATATGAAATTGTGGAATTTAGTAACTATATATTATTTATATGTAGCCTAGTCCTGCCGTTGTGAGCTTTGCAAATTATTCAATAATGACATTTTTTGGTAAAATTTAAAAATAAAATATAGAAAATTGAAGAAAAAAATGCAACTATTATTCCTGCAATCAGACATCCTTTGCAGAATATGCATAATTGCATATGTGTCACTCACAGCTGTGGGAAATAAAACAAAATGAAAAAAAAAATGCTGACATACACATTCACTTTTGATCTTGAGAAAATATGAATCAGGGAACAATTACAATAATGACTAGCAAATTGTGTCATAAGTATTATTAGAAAAATCAAGGATCTCATTAAAAATTCAAGCAGACAACATGCAAATGAATAAAGGTTAAAGTTGAATATTCATATTTGTTCAAGATAAAATCGTTTTTTAAAGAAAGGATTGAATTATTGTAATAATGGATTTCTCATAGAACGATGTTACATACTCATAAAATTTTTATGCAAGCTTAAATTTATAAAATGGCAGTTGACCCTCATTGGGATAGATGGATGAACCACAGAAATTGAGTTGATGAGCATTCTATTGCTTAACTGTTACTTATTGTAATCAAAAACTATCAGACTTGTCAATTAAATGATCGTCAACAAGCGAGTGTAATATAACAATGGTATCTGTCAATGGCAAATTTTCCTATTAAAGGATCATTATAAACTCATCTTAACAGCCAGACTGTCTACGTTATTGTTTGGGTAATAAGAAATATAAAATAAAATCGAAATGAATCGCATGTGCAATCATCTCAGAAGCTGCTTTACTTTTATGTATATCCATATTTAAAGAAAAGCAGGTTGAGAACTAGAATCAAAACAACATTTAACATGTTTAAGACGAACGATAAATTCGTGTTGATTTATCTTGGCATGTACTAAAATTTGCAACAACAATATAATAGAATTTAAATGTAACGCAAAATAAATACGATGACTGGTAATGATAAATCTGATTGCAGCATCAATTTTCTTTAAAAGTTTCATTGCGATAAAAAAACTCTTTTAAAAATACTTTTATGTATAGTTTATAAAGATAATGCACATAATAACGAAATTTACTCTTCTTATTTCCATTAAATTTGTTACATTCTAATTGCACATGTGACATCTTTAATTTTTTACTTTGTAACAATATATGACTACACCACCAATATATTTATTTGACTTCGCTTTCTTCACGGAATTATATAGTACTTCTATATGAACGTAGTAACAAATATTTTGTGTCCTTTCACATATCTTTCAAAATATATTATCACATGAAGATGACTAAACTGCTGTTGGTTTGCCGTTGGAAGACCTTTTATCTTCTTGAGATTTGTCCACCATTTCAAGGTCTAGACTCTTGGCCTTTTCCCCAGATAGCCTCTTCACGCATGGCAAGTGTAACATGAAATGCAATCCTGTTCCGAGGAGGAACAACCCTCCCCCGAGAAAGAACGAGACATCGTAGTTTCCTGTAGCTTGAAAGACAGCACCTGCAATGTGGCAAAATGATTCTTCTTGAAGAAAACATCTGCTTTTATCTACTAGAAGGTATCAAATCTGGTTAATAAGACGTATAAACTTTTCATATACAACATCAGCATGGCAAATTAAGGAAAAGCAATATATCGGAGTTACCAGCACAGACTATAGGAACAAGTATACGAAATTATAAAGAAAACTTTCAAAAGTTAGTGCTTTTAGTGCAGCATTCTCTAAATGTAATCATCTGTGCCAATTAAATGATAAATGTATAAGACCCACATATGTTAGCTTCAAGATGCAAGCACGTGTATGTTTAACTGTAAGTTATACAAATCCAATATAAAATTAACTGGATCGTCTTTATTTGCATCCAGCTTATACAGATAAAATATGCATGCCACATACATGGTAATATGGCCAAACTTCTGGTGGGCTTAACATGTCTAAAATCAAATACTCTGAAAACAAAACAATATATAGACAGAATAAAGAAAGAAAGCCCCCCCCCCCCCCCAATTATTACTAAAATCACTGTTGGCAAACTTGGTAAATTACAAAATGAAACAACAATAAAAAGAAAACAATCTGCGTTATTATAAAATTTCATACAACAATTTCAAATAAACGCTTGAACTTATAAGAAGAAAAAAATAAATTACAGGCATTTTTTTCGTGGCCGGATACTTTTTGTATTTCTGCAACAACAACAACAACAACAACAACAACAACAACAACAACAACAACAACAACAAGAAGGGCCTTAAGCGACATGAAAATTGAAACAGTAAGGCAAACAATAAGTTACGGGCAATTCTGTCTTGGCCGAATACTTTTTCTTTTTCTGCAAAAAAAAAATAAATAAATAAAAAAATTCAAAGAGCGTTAAGCGACATGAAAAAAGAAAAAGTCAATTTCCTTCGAAGATTCGCATTCAATCTGTAAACTAAGGATAGTTAGTTGCCTCACCACCACGATTCTCTCAGCTTTGTGAATTTTAAAGCCAGTAACATTTATAATCTGTTATTCAGTGTAAATTTGAATAAAATCTTAAGTTGTTTTTTGTCAGTAATTCGCTACAATATTTAAATAATGTGGATGCCATCTGTTTTTATAAAAGCATTAAGTATACAAGTTTCTTAAAGGCTCAAGGAAAGATGATGCACGCCGCTTTAAACTACTGGTATAATAAGTTCATATTTATCTACGATGCAAATATTTAGTATTGAGGTTTTGGTCCACTTGGTCATTATGGCCAACGTTTACAAATACAGACAAGTTCATGCCAATAAAGATCGGGGACGAAGTTTGGTTAATGGTCAACTATGTAGGTTTCTGTTTCAACTTATTTTTGAACCTTCCATACCTGAAAAACTCGTATTCGTTGTTTTAATAAATTTGTACAGCAGCGTTTGTGAATAATTGCGATTAAAAAAAGGACCCTCAGAAAAGTTGACGCAGGTATTACCTGCCCTTGATATTTATGCGGAAGTGACGTATAACTAGAACAAAGAATTCACTAACGTAGAGACTACAGTGTAGTCAATTTGCGATAGGTTATGAAATGAACAGTTATTCTGTGAAAATTTAAGAAATTGAGACTACTAATGCTACATCTACAGTTAATGTCATGGTTATTGCTAGATCGAGAGAAAAAAAAAGAAAAAAACAAATGATGAAAAATATTGGAAAGAATTACGAAAATACTGTGCATTAAAACCCTGAAGTGAGATCTCTGCGTAGTTTCTAATTTTTATATGATATAAGCCATATTCATACATCAGATTCCTATTTTCAGTCCAAGTCATCGACAGTAAATTTGAAAATTAACGGAAGTTCTTTGAAATAATACAAGCTGGACCCCGCCCCCTTTTAAATGAAACCTCTTAACCAGTGCAGGATTACCCAATAGGCAGACTAAGCACTTGCTTAGGGCAACAGCAAAGCAGGGGCATTCCAAAAAAATGAGAAAATACGGTTTAGTATTGTTTTTATTTTTAATTACACGGGGGGGGGGGGCATCTTAATCGTTTCGATGCTTAGGGGCTCTAAAGGTCTTAATCCAGCTCTGCCCTTAACTCCTAACATAAACGTTCGCCATGTTCTACGTGATATTTACTTCTCTTGATACTTCATCATAAATCTATAAAGCAAAGGTTTATTGAAGACACGTGTTTGAAGCCCACGTTTTTGTATCCTATGACAGGGAACCACTTAATTTTCGATATGTTTCCTCTCTCTCTCTCTCATTTTCCTCTATAATTGCCTAAATCATATGACTAAATCCTTTTTTAAACGTTTAGAATAATTTATGATGACCTCATTCCTTATAATATGCATGAAGAGAAAAACAGAACGATCAGCAGGGAAAGTTCTTCACAATACATTCATGTTTGACACTATATAATTAGAAGATCCTAATATTTTGCGTCTTTCTTCGTTTAGAAATTTAGAAAAGGAAAACAATGATCCTTTTCTGTCTGTAATCACAAGTTGTGACCGTATGATGCACAAAATCCATCATTTGTACATGATATGACTGTACACTTTATACACAACTGGCTGGTTGGTTTATTCTACAATGACGTCCCACATAACAGCAAAACGAAGCCTTAGTCAAGGGAGGTAATGCAGTCGGTAATTTGAGACGCTCTAACTCTTCATTCATTTTAACGGTAAATGTTGGAAATTCGGTTGAAGTAATTTACCGTACAAACGGATTTTTAATTTATACATAATGTTCTACAAAAAGCATGAAAAATTTAAATTTTTGAAGATTTTATCTATATTTGGCATTTAAGGGGAACAAAATAGAAGTTAAATGTATTTACAAATGTATTAAATAAACCTCCTCAGCCACAAAAGATTATGCACTATCTTTGTATATATTTTGTATTTTCTTTTACTATGCCATAACATAATCAATAATAAGTGCGTGATTTGCTGACCCTGAAGCGCCCAATTGGAAGTGTACTGATCCACAGACAATTTCATAGATCTCGATGGGTTCCCTCCTCCCACCCACCCACTTCCCAGCTATGTCTATGTATACCATTGATCAATGTCCTACACACGACTGTATCAACCGTTGAGCATGTATCCTACTTGAGGTTTTCAACATAACAGTATGGACAAAATGTGATATCTCGGTAGTGGTTGTTTCCAACTGATGTTGATCTGGAAAAACGTTTCAGTGACTGACATTCTAAGACCACGGTTAAAGTCAAAATATTCTTGACTAAATAAATAGTCATGCTTGACCTTTTCCTTAGAAAATGATACTATCTGTCCATCCGTCAGTCTATCTATCTATCCTGATATTACGTTTGAAATTAGTTTTTGTATGGTTTTGCTATTTTATCATATAAGAGAATTTTCAAGTCTAATTATGATAGATACAGCAAATATGTTATTCCCTTTTATTATTATTATTATTATTATTATTATTATTATTATTATTATTATTATTATTATCATCGTCATCAAATGAGGTACAAAATTAGAAATTAGTATTAAAAGAGTGTTGTGCGACTAAAAGTTTATTTTTTTGCATTTTCTTCACTCAATATGTATCGCATCATCGGTGTTTTGCTGAAAATTATTGTGAGTAATATTACAAACAATATGTACGAAAATTAGCAAAATTATTTTTACAAATATTAAAAACAAAGAACATTGACTTGGGCCAACACCACTACTACACCACCACCACCACCACCATTACTACTTGTACTACTACTACTATAATAGCCGGATTATAAAATGTAGTTAATAACATTTCAGGAAAATACGATTCATGAGAGGTTTTGTATCTCAAAAACTTTAACAAGATGAGGGTTGCCACAGCTACCTTTACTTTTATTAATAATTTACCATGATACATTAGCTTAATGCGTAAAAATATATGTATTTTAAAAAAGATTGTAGGTTTTGCAGCATATGTACTTAAAGTGAATCAACGACATACTTATCAATATTTGAATCGTATCCACCAATTCAAACTGAAAAATACTTTGTATACAAAAATGTACGTTCGAGGAACAGGCACTCTGTAAACGCTAAATAGGTACAGGCCCACTGTGAGTTGGGGTGGGATGGAGGTGGGGTTAGGTGGGGGCAATTGCCCAGGGGCCTGGCGATTTCTAGAGGCCCGCCGTCAACTTAGTTATAGAAAATAAATGAATCTTTGCAGTAAATATTAACATGTGTTCCTTGCAAGAGTCTAAGTTATGGTGGATTACTACATGTTTTATATGCTAAACTGTACACAGGTTTTTATATACAAAAAATTAAACTAGTTTTGGGGCCCATGATTGCTCTGCCCAGGGGCCCGACATTTCTGTCTACGGGCTTGATTACCATTTACCTATCTGTTTGTTCGCTTGTTTATTCGTCTGAATGACAACCTTAACATACCCTTACTAGAAAAGAATGAACAAGGCCGATTTTGATTGCTGAAACCAGCTACCCACGACACAAACTCACAAAGGCTGGCAGAAATTCAAGATATCTCTTTTTCTTAAAACCATAGCTATCACAGCAAAAGATAAATAACAGAAAAACTATTTTCTGGAACTATTTCTAGTATGTTATGTAACAGGAATAATAATGTAAATTGAAAGGAAAAACCACATATAAAATGAAAATGCAAATGAACTGAATACATTCTGCCATTTACCAAACACCGGTATTTTAAAGGAATCTACATGCTTATCAGCGCCATCTTTGCATCCCGCTACGAAGATGTCGTGATTTTATTGTTTTTATCTTGGAACGTATTCCTTGTACAGGGGAATCAATGTACCAAGCTTAACAATCTTTGTCAATCTGATTAAAATAAGATCTTCGACATCAAGGAAATTTGACAGACACCGATAAAAGTTCATGTTCTGGTGATCTGTAGAATTCTCGGTCCACTTATTTTTAGTAATGATCCATTCTGAATGACGTTTTTCGCTTTCAGAAAATTGAAAACTGTGAATTGATTTGTTAATCACTAGGTTAACAGAACATGACCTCGTATCGGTGTCCATCAGGTCCACTGATTAAAGCAGATCTCGATTTTACTCAGATTGCAATCTTCGTTAACCTTCAATCTTCCAGTAAGGCCATATAGAAACATGGAAGTATACTAGTAATATTTTCAATTTATTTCCAACAAACATAACTATCTTATTTTGTAGTTTTTATTACATTTTGTCGACAATTTCCTGTGAAAAAGGAGTGGAAAACAAAAACAAACAAAATTTTTTAAATCCCTTCTCAATTTAAATGTTAAGTGAGTATTACAAATAAGTTAATCTATTTCTTCGGCGTTATTATAACGTTTGTATGTAATTGTCAGTATCTGGACCAGTATCTATTATAACGTTTGTATGTAATTGTCAGTATCTGGACCAGTATCTATTATAGCGTTTGTATGTAATTGTCAGTATCTGGACCAGTATCTATTATAACGTTTGTATGTAATTGTCAGTATCTGGACCAGTATCTATTATAGCGTTTGTATGTAATTGTCAGTATCTGGACCAGTATCTATTATAACGTTTGTATGTAATTGTCAGTATCTGGACCAGTATCTATTATAGCGTTTGTATGTAATTGTCAGTATCTGGACCAGTATCTATTATAACGTTTGTATGTAATTGTCAGTATCTGGACCAGTATCTATTATAACGTTTGTATGTAATTGTCAGTATCTGGACCAGTATCTCGGGGTACACGAGGGCATGTAATATACGGTATATCACTAAATCAAAGTACTCATGCCACTGACATGGACAACAGAATATTTGTTTGCTTTCGTGTTTTACGCCACAGCAATACAAGCAGTTTATTTAGTGTCAAGGAAATCAGAGTAAAGTGCATACGAATAGTAAAAGTATAAAAAGGGAGATTATTAATGTTCAATATTTATAAATGTTTTGGACTAAATAATACTGCTATCATCGAACATCTTCATGATCTTAGGCTATTTACCAAGTTTGATTAAAACCGGGTCAGCAATACCATCTTTCAAGTGGTAAGAAGCTCGCCCAATCAGATGCAACATCACCTCATCAGTATGTGTCGATCTCGCTCATAACAAAACTAATTGGATATTTTGATGATAAAAGCCTATTTCCAAAGCAGGATAAAAATATGATGATAAAAAAAGAGTCGCTAAAGTGTTGAAAAGCTCAGGCAATCAGATCCAAGATCCCCTCATTAATATTCGTGGATCTCGCTCATTCTCCAACTCATGCGGGATCTTGATCATAAAAAGTTATATACCAAGTTTGATCAAAATCGTATCAGATATTTACTTTCAGAGTGGTAACAAGCTCAGCTAATCATGTGCAAATTCACCTCATTAATATGCACAGATCTCGCTCATTTAGGGGACAATTATTCCCCAGCCCAACAAGCACAGATAACTAAAATATCATTTTTGACCAAGGAAAATTTCATGTTATTAGCCCAATTATTACATAGTAAAATGAACAAAAATTCGCATTTTATAAAAAAGAAATTCCAGCATCATCATGCCGGGCTAGTAAGTGAAAATTTGAATGGTTGTCCCCTGACATTGTCTAACTTGTCCGAGATCTTGATGGCAGAAGTCGATGTTTTACGTTTGATCAAAATCAAATCAGACAAAATATGATCTCAGATACATGATCACCTAATTAATATGCGTGGATCATGCTCATTATCGAACACATCTGAGATCTTGATGATAAAAGTCCATTTTGCAAGATTCATAAAATCGGATCAGAAATATGGTCTCCAGAGTAGTAACAAGCAATTGTTGACGCACGCATGATGCACAATGGATGCAAGGTCATACTGTAAGCTTAATTTGCCTTATGGTCATGACAGCTAATGATGACGCATGACGCTGGACATTTCCTTCAAAAACGTATTGAGAACATCTTTTTATCCAGCCCACCTTTTATTTGGCTAGAAAGTAACAAATTTTAATAGTAGTATTAAGTTAAATCTAAAGAAAAGCAAACATTGACCGTAATCTATGGTGTGGACGGACGTACGGAAAGACACGCACACAGATGCTAAAGTGATCGCTATGTCAAGCCTCCGCTAAGTGGGGCTCGACAATAAAGCCACGTGCAAAATTTGGTTACAATTCTTGTAGAGTTATGTTGAGGAAACCTAAGTTAGGAAGACAGGGAATCTGTGGTCATTACACCTGTAAATGGTGACATAGTAAGCAGACGATCTAACTTCTCCGACCAGTATTCTCCCCAGATATTTCTAAAGGTGAGGTAGTAAACGTATCAGCTGTTTGGTCATTAACTACCAAAGAGTTAATTTTACCATGAATATGCATAAAAGTACTGAATACTTGGTCTTCATAAATGTGGGAAAAGGTCCATAATTTATCTATACTATCTTAAATATTGGTTACATTTTCCCTACAAAGTCATTCTTGAAATTCATGTGAAAGAACCTGTTAAATGTGTTACTGAGCAATGAAGGCATAGGTGCAACATCAATTAAGGTGAAGTGTAAAGCTGCGCACCAAATTCGGTGAAATTAGTTGATTCACAGTAAAGTTACTTATGGAAACCAAACTACTGAAAGATGGACCAACAGACTTGATTATTACATGACTCCAAGCTTGCAGAACAGGGTTGTAATGAGAAATGTACACACAAGTTTGAGACAGAGGCAATAAAATATAAATCTTTTATATGATATAGCGAATGTCGAAATGGTGCGAACAACCAACGCCTGACTCGATCATAACATCGTACAATATTCTCTCAAATCCTCTTCGATAGAAGAATGTGTGCGTGCATGTGTCTGTGCACGGGTGGCGGTAAAGTCTGTGTGCGTGTGTGTGTTAATAAAAGTTTTACTTACGTATCACTGCCATTCTTTTGCTACAGTTATGGTTTTGCTTCCGATGATGTATGTACTTTCAATGTGTTTCATTGTAACCACGTTTACGTATTGCACTATCTGCCACTTATATACGGAGTTTGTATCCTCATAGTCCAATCGGGCTAATGGAAGGAAATAAAGTCTTGTCTTGCCTATCTATCTGAAGGCAAGCAGACAAATAACGTCCATTCACCAGGCCTTGGGACGGTATAGCTCAAACATCCTACCGGCCTAACACGGTTTATAAGCTGAGGAAATGATTGTCTGTTGCCTACCAGTGTTGTGATAATATGACTGCGTCAGACATTGATTGTTTGTGGTAAATCGACGTTGGTTGCAGAATCTGCAAATTTTGTTGTTATGAAACAGAGGATTAACTACATTTCCATTTCGTCCAAGAGTGTGAAAAATGTTACTTTACTACATATTGACAAACAAATAACCTAGCATCATGCCCTATCCAGACAACATAATCCCTGTAGTTGTGGACCTTGTGCGCAATATTCTACAGATTATATGATACAGGGCACCAGTCACCACAGTAGATCCTTATGTTGCTTGTAAGTTGTCTTTTTTTAGCATTTTCTTTTTAATTACTTGAAAAGCATGACTAATTAAATAGAAACTATGTTTCCATTATATGGGATGATATATCTCAATACGTCGTCCCTGTTGCACAACTCTGTATTATGATTATTCTGCATATATTACTGGCCTTGTATTGTTTTGCGTGGAGTGCGTGAGGGTGATGTGATGCAAATATGAACGCGGCCGTTACTCTTTGATGATCATGATGATGTTTATGGCCGGGTTTCAGATTTCTCTGTATTCAATGAAAGGGATTCAGGGGCCTAAGCAAACACGTAATAGTAGTATTTTAGTTTGTAATAGTAGTATTTTAGTATCTAGGATCATAACGCTCCAGGCCATACTATCAAAGCCGGACTATGACACCTGCTCTCATTCTCACGCGGTCCTCTGTCATCATGAAATCGCTTTCTGCTATCTGATTTGTTGTTTCACTTCAGATTTTGTTTCAAGAAATGCTGATAAACAGATGCAACTTGGAATGTTGAGACGATTCACACTGGCTTGCAATGTGATTGGCTTGCACGCGTGGCTTGCAGTGTGATTGGCCAGCGGTACCAACGATCTCCGATAAGTGCTTATTAACTGAGAGTAGTTGATATGTCAATTGACTGAGTAACTAACAACATGATTTTCACATCTATTGTCATGATGAAGAAACGACACATGTCAAGACAATCATAATTACGCAACAAGAATGTCCAAAATTAATAATGTGTTTAATTTCTTTTTTCTCTTTTTTCTTTGAAGTTAAGTGAGTGCATGTGTTTGATTGAGTAATAGAGATTAAGAGGTTTCTTATCTCCTTGTGACTGAGATCACTTAAATTGGTATATGGCCTGTAGAGATAAATGAATTACAAATGTGGATAGCCCTGGTCCCGATATATTCTGAATCGTACCCAGTACTAAATCTCAGAAACTAAAAGCATGCCACATCTCAAATGCAGATAAGAATATTATGTTCCTTCAATACCTTACAAATTTCTTTCATTCTTGCCAATGAGGACTCGGCATCTAGGTAGTTTTTCAGTAGATAGCATATATAAATTTATACTGCAATAAATTGTCCACTTTTCGCCATATTTCCGAAAAATAAAAAAATATATACTGAAAGATGCTGTTGAATTATTTGTGTAGATGTTTATAAGAAAATTTTAATTTTATTGAAAAGTACATGCTAAAATGTAGAACGAGTTTAGCCAATAGATCAATTAACATTCAAACTGCTCTTGTAATGAGTGCCACTATCGACAGCATGCTTGTTTACTGCGAACTAAGCGTGTATCAGTAATGTCGCACAGACGAACGTTTTCAAAGAAGTCTTTTTATATTTATTTTACCATGATCGGTTGCTCGCAAAACTGTATTTAAAAGAAACAAAAAACCTAGCAAAAAATGCCAAAATATATACATTTGAAGAACATGGAATACTTTGATCATGGATTGGTCCGAAATTATAAACATTCACAATTGTTATATTTTGAGCAAGTTTAAGATTTTACACCAAAATTGAGCAAGTATTTTGAAAGTAGAAATGGGATGAGGAGAGCATGGTTTGTGCCCTTTATTTTGCCGATCCTCCTTTTGAATTCTGTGCGAACAAAAAAACTCCAACAAAACAACGCACGACCGAAAAGTACACGACTGAAAGGATAAATTTAATGTGCACATACATTTCTACGGCAAGTTGCTCCCTTTTTAAATTAAAAGTATGGAAAATTTAAGGAAACCATTCTAAAGTTTACCTGCCAGTGGGGGTCCTATGATACCGGCAATACCTCGGCCCATAGACAAGAGACCGAAAGCATTGGTCAACTTTTCCAGACCCAAGAGATCGCAAATAATGATGGACGTGAGCGAGATAAATGCGGCTGAAAACGAAAAGAAATGGCCAAATACTTAACCCTATTCGAAGATTATAATACTCCAATTATATATCTGCCTCGGCTATCCCCATGCCAGCATTGTCCTTGCCAATTTGTCACCTGGGAAGAAAAGGGGGCCAAAGGAGGAAAGCTTCCAAACAATCATCCTGCTTTTTTACTTTCAGCCACCTTTAATAGAAGCAGCTGTCACTTTTTGGAAAAGGGTAAATTTTGTTAATGTCATGTCTATATGTAAATGTGGTACAAAAAATGTTCCAACCAAATGCTACTCATGGTGCAGTGGTCTCCCCAGAAAACTTTAGCATAGCGGGTTTCCTGAAAGGATTTGACTTCACTGGCAAGACGACGTGCAGTTATCTCTTGTATAAGTTTTATCTAATGTAAATTTATATGTCATTTAATGTAAAAAATAAATAAGCTTCAACTGTATCTGCTGTTATTCAAATTATTGCCGATATATATATATATATATATACATATATATATATAGTTTTCTTTTCCTAATGGCTGCAGTCACACACACAAACTTAAAACCTGAGTAATTGATTTTATTAGTCTAATGTAGATTATATATACAGCAGATTTTTGTCCTCTGTGCATATTGCATTATTATTTTTTTCAATGCTATTTTGGTACTTGGTCTTTCAAGCTTTGAAGAATAATTTCTATGAAAATAAAATAATCATTTTGTTCTGCCTACAAAGGAAATGTGACGTAAGTATGTTTGGCTGGAAGTTTTTGTCTTGTTTATATTTTTTTTACTATTCTTGCAGCAACAAAAACAGAGATTTTTCAAATACTTGACTCTAATATTTCAACCACTAAAAGTGCACTTTTTTAATTTTGCAAGGAATAAATAGAATTTTGTATTTTTCCGAACCATATTAATCAGAACGTTGATAGTATTGTTTATATATATATTAGTGAGTCCGTGTCAAATGTGGTAGTAGTTACGTTTGGTCGAAACATCATAATTCAGGCAATTTACTAACAGGCAGTTTACCAAGTGTCTGTCCAATGCGCCGAAGAACAGTGTATGTCATTTTTGGTAAAGTCTGCCCAATACAGTAAAGCTTCGGAGAATCTGAATAAAAAAGTAAAGCCTTGATGTGGTAACTGAGCGGCACTAACATGATTAAGATAGTGGTGAAGTATGACACCTTGCTTATTGACGCCTTTTAGAAGATTAATTTTTTTTAAAAATACTGCTGTGAAAGTACATGTTTAATAATTGACAAGTCTAACAGCCAAACCAGCACAGGGTCTGTTAAACTATAACTCAGCAAACGGTCGTGAAAGCAGGGCGTTATGAGCTTAAAGCACATCGGCGTTTTTGATTGGATAGCAGTCGTTTGTGATAGGATGGCGACCAATCGGATTGTCCTATGCCTTTTCCGTTGCATGCTTGAAAAAGACTAAACTCCCCTCGTGTCCGTGGTTGTTATTACCTTGTAACTTTTTTATTGACGTCACAACGACTCCATGACATGTCATCGCCCATAGCAAGGAAAGTTTCCATTAAAAATTTTAAAAAGCAAGTATTTCATTGATGGTTGTAGCGTCATCGAATGTTACTTTCAACGCCTATCTTCCATTATTTATTTATTTTCACCAATTTCGGAGATATCCCTACGATTACCTCAGAGTCTATTTCAGAGAGTCGAAGTCATTCGACTCGCATCGGAAAGAGGCAAAGATGTTCCGAATGGATAGCTGTCCCGTATCCTAAAATAGCGCTGGGGAGAGCTCTGCTGGTGAGTAGAGGGGACACTATATATGCGGTTCTCTGCAGCTCTGGCTTTGATTGAAATATCCAAGGTTTTCCTGTTTTATCTCAACCCAACCCCTTTACGTTATTTTATTATGTAGACCAATAAAGAAAGAAAACTCTGAAATATTGAGACGATCAAAGCCGTGAAGTTAGAGAACTGCACAACATGCAAGACACAAGGATGTTATGGAAGGGAGGATTCAAACTCTGAAAATCCATAATTTTACTATAAAAATGTTAGTATAGGTTAGAAAGATATCTGCAAATTAAGTATTCGTCCAGAAGGCTTTCCTTTTATTTTTGTCCATGTCAAGTATTTTCCAAATTTACTGGAGACTACTATTGGTATTTTATATATATATATATATATATATATATATATATATATATATATATATATATATATATATATATATATATATATATATATATATATATATTTTGGGGGGGGGAATGAAAATAATGATACTTCTTACGGTTCCATTAGTTATTTCTGCAACATGTTTTCAGCGTTTGAAGGTCATGCATCCATTAAAGCGTCATAAATAAAGACTGGTTATATAGCGTATGATACAAAAGTATGTATACAATAGGTATACTTTTGTACTACTGACAGCATTTTGGTAACTTTTGCATCCCAACTATCCGTGATTTTTTTTTGTATCCGAGCAACTGTTTATGTTGCAACTGATCTCACCGATGACTACTTCTTTTGGACGAACAGTGTCAAGACGCCGAAAAGTAAGTGGCTTTTTGCTTAAATTCTTCAAATGGGTAAGTGTCCAACGAGTTATCTGAGCCACGAGTTCATGGTTCCTTTAGAAAAGGAGAAAACAGATATGACACAATGTATTAATAGAGATTTGAATTCTATAACTAGCCTGTGCAAGCACTTAGCCAAATGAATTAGATGAGATTACTTCCAATACTTTCTGTTCATGAAGAAAGTCCGTAAAATGGGACAACGATGATATTTACGATAATGCTCAACCATGTGTACACACTGACCAAAATGTACATCTAAGTCGGATTATTTTCAAATACGAAAATAAATTTATCCTATTCTCAGATGAAACTATAATAAATAGATGCATTACAAACGAACATTATTGTCTTCTTTCTTCACCAAATGACAGACCATGAGGCTAAGTTGTACATGAATTCTGATATGAATATCCTCCTTAATCAGGCACAATTGGTGGAGATGCAACAAAGTTTCCCAAAATGCGACCACTGTCTTCGATGGACTGCGTCTTCTCTTACCTGCTAAAGGGGGACCTAGGGCAGAGGAAATACCGCGGGCTAACGTCAGGAGACCAAAGGCATTGGTTAATTTCTCAAGTCCAAGGAGATCACAGATAATTATTGAAGTAAGAGATATATATGCAGCTGAAATAAACAAATTGGTCAAAGGATGAAAATATTAGGTATATATGGAGCTGAAATATATAAATAGGTCAAAGCATTAAAATATGATACTCAGTGGGGTAGCAAGATATTCTACCCCCCCCCCCCAACTTAATTCTGGGGCCCCCTCCCAATAAAAAAAGTTGCGCGGGTTGCTAAGTCACTGTTTATGTTATTAGTACAAATGGTTTAAAGAAAGAATATATTATAACATATTGTACAAACAACTAGGTAAAAATTTTATAACAATACTGGAAATGCTAAAATTTGATTACTACGGCAAGACTATGCCACTGAATAGGAATGTATTGAGGTGTATAAATTTGCATGTGCAATCGTGAACATATATCTTTCTATATGCCCAACAATTTAAGCTGTAAATGGTGGAAATGATCCATCTGATTAATAGTTTTAGATCTGTTTACTTTAAACAGAATAATGGTTGTTTGGTCCTAAAATGATCAACTGATGTTTTTACAGATCCATACAGCATACTGATTTGTAAACAATTTACGTACATGGTTTAGCAAAACTGTATCGTCTTAAACAACAATTATAATATGGGTTTTTAAGTAGCCAAACCGGTTAAAACTTGAGGAATTACAAATTCTGTGGATCCATGTAGGTTTTTTTCGTTCCTTGTCGAATGACGCCATACTTTTTACAATACTGAAGGAGATTTTCAAACACTATAGTCATCAATCTGATTACAATCAGGCTCTACTAGTCAATATGAATGTCTAACAAACACTGATACAAGGTTATGTTCTGCTGACCTTTTTCTTCACCAATCAAATTACAGCTTTCATGCTGCTGAAACTGAGAAACGACATTCGGAACAAATCTTTGTTAACGATAACTTTCCCTGAAACGAACTGCATGGCTTTATCTGATAGGCTACTATCAATATGTGGAACAGAAATTCCAAAGGTCAGCAGAAAATGAACTTTTATCGGTGCCTGTCATATCTCTGTTACGTCTGAGAGCTCGATTTAATTCAGATTGTTATTGTCACAAAAATAGGATTTTCGGCTAAAACTAAAAGCAGATGTTTGTAAACGTATATTTGCATGATAGAGGGGTATTAAGTTTTACACTTTTTAAATCAATATTTTGATAATGGAGGGAAAACCGTGTAATAAATGTGAATTTAATCCACCTAAAGACTTGAATTCACATATAAAATCCAAACACGGAAATAATTCCCGTTAGATAAACGAAGTGAACAATTATAGAGCCAAAAATCATTGAATTGTGCTTACTGTAGATATAAATTGTGAATAAATCCCTGGTCTGTAAGAAGAGGAAAACGCACGTTATTATAAAGGAACATATTCCATTTTATACACACGCACATACACATATATAAGGATATGCTTTGAAGGACATTGTCTATACTTTTAATATGTTTCACACAAATTCTGTTTTTTTTACAAATTATGAAACTGTTATTGGATAAAATTTAAAGCTTGATGATTGCTTAATGTCAACAAATGAAAGCATGATTCTCAAATCAATTCGTGGCCTGCTGAAAGATATGATTACATGCTTAACAAGATGTTCATAAAATGAAGGTTTGTCCAAAATCTTGGTGATTGTATTAAAGGTATTAATGTTGTCCATCAAAAGAAATATTTTCGTATCCACCGATGAAGGAAAATAAGTTGCTGATTTAAATATAAGAACAATTTCATACCATATCAAGGCATAGCATATTAATCATATATTAAATCTAAAAGGAATGGAAGCCAAAAAAACTCCATCTTTTTTAAATCAAAACCTTGGAATAATTACTCAAAATAAACACAAGGCACAGAAAGTCTTTAGTATAAGACATAGGATACCGTTAAAAGTTACAAAAACAGGCAGGTATATGTTTCAATAATTATGTATATTTTTGATGACATTCTCTTTTCGGAAAAAAAGAACACTGTAATCCAATAAATATACAGCATGTAATCTCGGCTCAAATTTTTTAGGGTCTCTCTCTAAAATGAGGAAGTATACAGAACCGCATATGCTTTTCTGCATCATGAGTAATTAAATACAATAATCTTATATTTCTTCTAACCTTTTGAATATCCTACCTACCCATGTACTGAATGTTCAAACAGAGCTATATAGAACCAATTACAAAAAAGCGCTATCCCTTGCATTCTATTCAGTCTATGTTAAGTCCAAGTTCGCATATATATATATATATATATATATATATATATATACACACACACTCTTCGACAAAATAGTATTTAAACAATACCGATAAAGCTTACATGAGTATGGCTGGATGACAAACATTTGCATAGAGCACAAGTTCATGTTTTGAGAATGTAAAGATAAGAATAAAACAAAATGATTACAAATCATAGGTGAACATACCAGTACAAAGACCAAACACACTGGCTACGACGCACATGCTCTCATAATTCACACAAAGCGGAGTCAGAAGGATAGCAACACCGGCGATCGCCATGGCAATGTTGTTAATCATAAGACTTCCACCTTTAATGCAGTCAGCCATGATACCGGACACCACTCGGCCGACTGTGTTTGTTATACCTGGAAATTAAAATTACTTTTAATTTTGTCATTATACAAGAGAATCAAAATTTGAGACTGAGAATACATTTGTAATGCAACAATTCAGGACATAATGGGTATCATGATACATCATTTTTATACACTTGAAAAAGTCTTTCATGCCAAAAAGCTATCAGTCAAACAAGGTCAAATCCTGTTCAGTGTTTTTTTTGTAAAGAAATCATTTTTAGGTTTTACTATTTTTAGTAACAGCAGCCATATTTGATGGCCTATTGGCATCATTTGTATAATCTGAAAGCCCTTTTTGACTGGATGGTTTCTGTCAAGTTTGGTCAAATTTTGTTGAGCTGTATTTGATAAATTTTTTTCAATGTTTTCTATCTTTAGTAATAGCGGCCATATTTGGTGGCAGATTGGTGTTATTTGCACAAATGTGAAAGCCCTTATTGCCATTGTGCTTTTTGACAAATTTGGTCAAATTAAGTTCAGCAATTTTTGAAAAGAAGTTAAAATGTTTGTTTTTTTTCTGATTTTAGTTATGACTCGGACCGGCATCAATTGTATAACGCATTCTGTCAAATTTGCTCAAATTCTGTTGAGCAATGTTTGAGAAGTCGTTGAAAGTTATTTTTTATTTTTAATAATGGCCATATTTGATGGTGGAGCAGCATTGTTTGTAAACGTTTGAAAGCCAACAAAGCCAGGATGTTTTTTGTAACATTTGGTCAAATTACGTTAAGTATTTTTTTTTCTTTCTAAGAATTCATTTCAATTTCGTCTGCTTTTAGTTACGGCCACCATATCTGATGACGGAGCGGCATCATTTGAAGTTTTTTTAAGCCTTAATGCCAGGATTATTTCTGTCACGGCGCACGATGGACGCAGGACAGTACCGTCAGATGACTTGGCCTTAAAGCCGGGTCAGCTACAAAAAATGAGATTTTCATCAATACTTCATTTCGAAGATAGGAAAGGGAGGGATCCTAATTCATTGGGTCTTTAAATCCATGGCTTGTAACATCTACAGAGGTCTACAAAAATTGGTACACCATGAATACAAGTCACATTAAATAAAGGATGCATCAAAGGAAATGAAACCTTTAACTTACAAGTAGATTTGTGCAACATCAAGACTGTTTCAATATGTACACTTTCTATACTTATTAAGGATTTAATTTCCAAATTCGCTATGCAATATTTCTAATCACATCTGACAATGTAACAACACAAGCATGAAAATCTTGGACAAGAGGAGAGAGAAACCAAACGAATTATGAAGTGATGTATAGATGAGAAAGCAAGTACGTGGTACAGGAAAGTCAATTATGATGAGACTTGAGATGTCATAAATTCAGGACTAATGTCCTTTGTTTAGAGGAACATACAAAATGCTGGCTTACCTATGACGGACAAAAGAAATGCAGCTTTGGTTTTGTCTATGCCCTGCAGCTCGGCTTTGTCCACTAAGTAAACATATGGTACATAGAAACCCAACATAGTGAAGATGTTCCCTAGGCAGATAAGCATGAAGCCTAGGTTGGTCAGGAGAGACACATCCATCATTTCTTGAAGAATGTCTTTGACGGGTTTTGGAAGGCATGGGCAGTACTTCCAAAGTTTACATTCAGGTTCCTCCATATCCGCTCCAGGAATCGCTGTTATACTTGCTATGTAACTGGTCATGTCAGTTTGTGATTTGTACTCTGGAATATTAATGACGCTACCACTGTAAAAGATGTCTTTTCTGTACATTGGTCGTAAGTAGTCTCCTTTCTCTATGCTTCTGCTGGACCCTAAAATGTTCCTGCTTCCACCTGACGAACGTGCGAGCCGTACGTGCGGAGCAGACTTGGGACTGCCGACTTCTACCCGGATAAGGGGCTGAACCTCGTGTACTTGGACTCCTGGTGGAAGGGACCCATTTAACTTGTTTTGGCTACTAGCGCTATCAGCAGACGCTCTCTTCCTTAAAGGATTTTCGGCCTCCTCAGATGGACTCTGAGGCTGGGAGGAAGGATTCGAGGGAGAAGACCATATAGACTCTGCGTCATTCGGATCACCTGACACCCTCAACATAGATGCTGACTTAGATTCCTCTGGAATCTTTGGCGTTGCAACTGGGGTTTCTGGATTACTTCGTTTATCTCCCCTTTCGGAGAAGGAGAGCTTCTGCAACCTGCTCCTTTTGCTCTGCACGCTGTCTTGCCGAAGTATACCACTTTTATCAGTTTTGTCTTTTTCAAAGTATGCACTGGGTAGCGATAGTACTTCTGACTCGGTGTCTTCGAGAAGCTTCTCTCGTTTTAATTTTGCTTCTTTGACTTTTTCAAGAATGTCAGTAGTATCGGTGGGTCCAATACCCGAAGATTCGGACATTGAATAGTGCTTTCTACTTCCTTTTGCCTGTTCCTTTACTCTATCCAGTATGCTTTTTGTTCTTGGTGACTCCTCTTCGATCGCCTTCATCCTTTTCTTTTTCGATGGCCCCAGCGGTCTCATAAGCATTCCACAAACACATCCGTTGAAGATGATGCCAGCCATAATTAGTAGGGCGTTCTTCCAATCAAACCAATCTAAAAGAGCTTTAGTAAGCGGTGAAAATATAAATGTTCCTACTCCTGAACCGCATACGGCAATACCTGTGGCAATAGCACGTCTACGTTCAAAGTAGTACCCAACGCTGACTATTGAGGGCAGATAGATCATTCCGAACCCAATACCTGCAAGAAAGTGTTACTAGTGTTACTGCATTCATGCAGACAAAAAAAGCACTAACTAATAACAGGGATTACTATAAATCAGTGGTTCCCAAACCTTTTTGAATGTGACCCTAAATACCATCTTTTGCGACTCAAAATGTAGTACCAGTAAAGGGTCGCGAGGGTTCTCATGACCCTCATTTGGGTCTCGACCAGGGGTTTGGGAACCACTGCTATAAATTATGGAGAATCTACATTCGTGGATCGAATTCCGTACAAGTAGAATTGAGAGCTCTGTATATAAACATATATTCAAGATATAAATTTTATCTGCGGTTGAGTTCTGAATCATACTTTCAATTTACATCAAAGACGAGATTCCTTGTTGACTATTACAAGACATTTTTAGCATCTTTCTTTTACTAATTGTATTGTTATTCATCCTTTATAATATTTTCTCTAATGCATTCGGGCAAAACATCAAATATAGTTTTTCATATAAATATTCGTGAAACAAATGTATTATTTCTTGAAATCCATATAATCTGTGTAAACTTTTCGTTGTTAATAATTTTTTGCAATAACAAATGACTAAATATGTATACTACACCCACCTTCCAATTTCAAATATGTTGGTAGCATACTGTGATAAAGCTTCCTCTCTTCCAACCTAAGACTCGAACTATAGAACAAATATCGCAATACAAACGATTACAGTTGGTACCGAATTGGAACAATAGATCCTCAATTGAATTTCTTTATTCCATAAACAAGAACTGGAGGGGGGTGAGGCATCAGAGTAATCACAGAAACACAACTCAAGTCCTCAGTTAATAGAAAAATATGTGTATGTCAGTTCCTCTGTCATTCTCAACAGACAGACAGATAGATAGATAGATAGATAGATAGATAGATAGATAGATAGATAGATAGATAGATAGATAGATAGATAGATAGATAGATAGATAGATAGATAGATAGATAGATAGATAGATAGATAGATAGATAGATAGATAGATAGATAGATAGATAGATAGATAGATAGATAGATAGATAGATAGATAGATAGATAGATAGATAGATAGATAGATAGATAGATAGATAGATAGATAGATAGATAGATAGATAGATAGATAGATAGATAGATAGATAGATAGATAGATAGATAGATAGATAGATAGATAGATAGATAGATAGATAGATAGATAGATAGATAGATAGATAGATAGATAGATAGATAGATAGATAGATAGATAGATAGATAGATAGATAGATAGATAGATAGATAGATAGATAGATAGATAGATAGATAGATAGATAGATAGATAGATAGATAGATAGATAGATAGATAGATAGATAGATAGATAGATAGATAGATAGATAGATAGATAGATAGATAGATAGATAGATAGATAGATAGATAGATAGATAGATAGATAGATAGATAGATAGATAGATAGATAGATAGATAGATAGATAGATAGATAGATAGATAGATAGATAGATAGATAGATAGATAGATAGATAGATAGATAGATAGATAGATAGATAGATAGATAGATAGATAGATAGATAGATAGATAGATAGATAGATAGATAGATAGATAGATAGATAGATAGATAGATAGATAGATAGATAGATAGATAGATAGATAGATAGATAGATAGATAGATAGATAGATAGATAGATAGATAGATAGATAGATAGATAGATAGATAGATAGATAGATAGATAGATAGATAGATAGATAGATAGATAGATAGATAGATAGATAGATAGATAGATAGATAGATAGATAGATAGATAGATAGATAGATAGATAGATAGATAGATAGATAGATAGATAGATAGATAGATAGATAGATAGATAGATAGATAGATAGATAGATAGATAGATAGATAGATAGATAGATAGATAGATAGATAGATAGATAGATAGATAGATAGATAGATAGATAGATAGATAGATAGATAGATAGATAGATAGATAGATAGATAGATAGATAGATAGATAGATAGATAGATAGATAGATAGATAGATAGATAGATAGATAGATAGATAGATAGATAGATAGATAGATAGATAGATAGATAGATAGATAGATAGATAGATAGATAGATAGATAGATAGATAGATAGATTGATAGATAGATAGATAAATAAATAGATAGACAGATAGATAGATAGATAAACATCTACTCAGAAAACTGTTCACAATGTGTAACTTACCACCCATGACTCCGTATGTCAGAATAAGGATGTCAATGTTGGGAGAGAACCGTGCCAGGATGAAGGCCACGGTGGCAATTACACTTCCAACGATTGTCACCACCCTGCAGCCGAACTTGTTCGTTAAACCGCTCACTATAGGTCCTGAAATACCAAAATAAGGAATTATGCTCGGTGTTAGGTCCTTATTTAAGTTAGCTTGTTTGTTGGAACAATCTTGAAAGTCATTTTAAAAGAATTATCATTGGTCAAAATAAGCACGATCGCTTGCCAGCATTAGCTTGAGGAAGTGTGTCTCACACCTTTTAAAAAAATGAGTAATTATACAAGGTCCTCATGTGCACAAAAAGTTTGATTTGTAAATGAACGGACCCCACCACCACCACCACCACCACACACACCTAATTTTACCAGAATGGTTCAATTCAAATATACAGTTTAGAGGTTTGCTTGAGTAGGAGCTCATGGTTAACTTTTTTAAAGTGGAGCTTGAAACAAATTCACCTACCAGGCACCCCAGGAAGAAGTTGACTCGAATTCCTTACAAACTTCGAAAGTTTGAATAGCATATTATTCCATTACTAATTGGTCTCATTTGTTTCCTATACTGCTGAGCGGAATCAAAAGGATGGCTACATCAAAGAGTATACATACCTGCACAAAGGTAAACTCCACACAAAAGTGACCCCACCAAGGAGACTTTACTTCTGGACTCGTCGAAATAAACTACAAACTCCGACAGAAATATGCCAAAAGAGTATCCAATACCGTCAACAATGACGTTACACATGAGGGAGGCAGCAACAATCACCCAACCATATCCCCCGTCGGGCGGAGTAGGCAATAAGTCACTGAGGCTTTCCTCTGAATTTGTGGAGTCTTCAGATTCGCGCCTCTTCTTCGACTCCTGGTTCTTGGACATTTTGACTTGTAGCGTCACGTAAAGAACTAGAGCGACTTTAAAGACTCGAAGACTTGGTTCAACGTAGAACCAAGGTCTACACTGACACAGTCAAGTCACACACTGACTTGTCAAAAGATGACGCACTTGTGGACTTGCGCACTGATAACCCTATTGTCTATATACACGACAATTTCTCAAGAATGGAAACACTTGCAGACTTTTCCTCAGATGGACCTAGTCTCTAGCCTGACACCCTCACCGGACCTTTGATCCCCGTCCGAAAATGTGTGACCCAAATGGAAACATGCTCGCTGTATGGACCGTCTTTCCTGAAAAAGAACATAATCTCTATTTTAAATTTTCAAATCACTGCAAGAAGAAGACACAAAACAATATCCATGCGCATGTAAATCTACTATATAACGAAGTAGTTCATAGCAGAACGCAACTCCATTATTATCACTGACAAACAGTTCCTTCGTGTAACATCATGATGGAAAAAGGCTTTCATTGTTGAATGAAATCAACAGTCAAATGAATTACATAAAAACTGCATTATACAAAAGTAAATTGAAACCTTTTTTTTATGAAAGTACTCCTACCCTATCCTGCATGGTTACAACTGAAAGTATCAGATGACACAAATATGGTGGTTCAGTCGATATCCATATTCTCAAATCTCTGATTGAAGTAAACTAAAGGATGTACTAGTACTTCTCACTCCCTGGCATCAAAGTCATGATGCAGATTCAGATGTAACAAATACATTCTGAAGTTATGAATTCTTGTATACACGGTAGTGCTATTAAACATATGTTAAATTCTAGTGTCACTGAGTGGGGAAAATTCCCCAGTATATGTACCTATCTAACTATTAAAGGTTGCTTTAGATTTTAAAACTTAAAGAAAGGGGTCTGCATCCCGAGATTATAACTTAAGTTTATTTTCTAATTAAATTGTGGTGATGATAAATGGCATTCGTGCCACCGTAAATTCATCCCTGATTAGACATACTGATTAGTAAAACCTCAACATAGGGGACAGTTTGAAGAACAATGTGTATGCTTAAGAAGCAAAGGTTTCCTTTACAAATAGACAAAATATAGTGGGAATTCTAAAAGCATTATTTCTTACTGGGCATAAATGTCATAATCTAGTATGTACATTTTAAAAAATAAAGTGATTGCCTGATCTTCGTACGCGCTATTGTTCAACAAGAAAAGAAAATTATGATGAATGGTAAAAACTATTTTTTCATGTCTTATACAAAAGATCTTCAGCAACCAGTTTCACCAACATACTTCAAAAATTTAAGTCTAGACTTAAACCATTTGATTGGTCAGTTTTAAGTTAGATATAAATTTCAGCCAATCAGATTACTGGATTACAGGGTTACGTTTAAAATCCAGAATTAAGTTCTGTCGGCAAAGTCCAAGCCAGTGCGGCTACAGATTAAGATGGGAATATAACATTACTCTCTATGTGTGTATGCATGGACGAAGTTAGAAGGTAACTTCTGCAAGATAAATAACTCATTTGATTCCATCAACTTTTATACATCATGCCTAATTAAATGAAGCTGAATACAATGGTATATGTAACACGATTACTATTTACAAATTTATATCCACCCACCAAGTCCTGCGGCCACTCCAACTGAAATTTACGTAACCATGTCATTGTGTAACATATACAACAAACAGGTCATTTTCAAGTCATCGGTAAACTAACAACTCGTCCCTACGGTTTCAAAATCTTACGGCTGACTCATGAAATTAAAACTTATCGTTCTAAAAAAAAAGCATAAGCTTGATGTATACTCCATCATTTCTGTAATGTGTAAAACGCCAATGACATTTTGTTGCTTATCCAGACAATAGAAAATATAAAACCGACCTTTTCCAATTAATATCCTCCTGATGCACATAAAACTGTACACCTATACTGTTGAAATCTTACTATGTTAGCGTAATGAGGTCGTTCCTTCTATGAAACTATTACGTGCACTCTAAAATTGAAGAGTATTCTCCATCTATGAGTTAACTGGACGAAGAAGTGAGTTAAGCCATCCCTGCTCTACTGCTTAATCAAGAAATTGTTGCAGGAGTCATATAAAAAAACTTGTTAAAACCCATTGCACAATATTCAGCCATTTCAAAGAGTATAAGAACATTTCACCAGCCAACTCTGTGCAAAAGCAATTGTTCGTAGCAGTCACAAGTTTCAAGACATTTTTGCAATTTTTGGCCTCCACATTAGTCACCACTTTTAGCATCTACTTCCAGAACACATTTTGTTTCCCTCCATTTGCTCTAAAGAATTAAACCTGATCATTTTGTTCCAACATAAATACATTGGACATGTTTTTCATCAGTTATGTTATGAAGCTTGAAAGTGTACGTCAGTAATAAAGGGGGATAATTTGCAGTCTTACCACTAACCAGTCGACAGCTTGAAATGTTGGAAACGTTGGTATAATTTTGACAACAATTCGATGCCATCGATATACTATTGTTTCAATAAGCAAAATTCAGCGGACTATACACAGAGATGCATACCTGACTTACATTAGTTTCAGATATACGATTGCAAGATGAGGTGTTAAAAATGGGGAGATCATTCTTAGAGCCCACCACTCCTGTCACGCAAGAAGTCAAATGCCACCCCATTTGCAACCCCATGCAGGTTCTTCAACCTAAATAATGACTTATGTAAGTTGTTATTATTTCTCAAATGAGCAATAGTTCTCTCATATGTGAAAACACCGATGACGTCATGGATACCGATCCTCCTGTTATAAAATGGAAAAAATGAAGAAAGCGTAATTAAAGATTAGGAAAATATCCATAAAATTCTTCTTAAATTACATGATAAGGCTCGTACCAACAATTTGGTATTCTGAACCCATAACTATCGAAAACCCTTATTTCATAATGTCGTAATTTCCATGTTCAGTAGAAAATGCGATTTTTCGAGTAGTAATTTCAGTGAAAATTGTTCAATCTTTTTCTGAATTTTGTTTTGGAAGGTAAGCACGACAAAATATTTTACATCGAATACTCGTATACTCATGTTTTCTTTACGTTTATGATACTGTTCATATGGAAACATTTCATCATTAATACCGCTTCCAGTATGTAGCACACGACCGTCTATATGTATCTATGTTGTAGGCTCAGCATGACTAGATTTTCATTCTTTTTTTTTAATACAAAATAATCTTTTGTTAAAACTGCAACGACACTATTAATTTTAGGATATTTGTACATAACAAACCATTGCAGGCAGATGGAACGAGCTGTATAGGAGTTGTATATGTTTTATCCAGGATGTAATATATATGACAGGCACTTTCCATATAGGACTGACACTACTCATTTATTTTCCGCTTACATCAATGTTAACTTTTGAGAAAATAAAAATATTTTGTGCACTAAATTCTCCAGTACATAACATATATACTTTTTAACTGAAGTTAGCGCAAACTTTCTGAACAATCAAAATGGGGTGCTTCGAGTAATTTTTTTGGAAATAAATGTCCCTAAAGCAGGATAACGGTAAAAGCAACTTTAATCAAAAGTCACGAATCGATGTGGCCCGGGAAAATTGTGGTCTGCCGGGAAAGTTCGAAATCGTGTAAGTGCACAAACAGAATCTATGTAGAAGTTAAAAGCACGAATAAAAGTAAAAACAAAAACAAAAAACAAAGAGAAATTCAAAGCCCATAGCATAGCCAATGGCCTGATCTTGATGTACTAAGTATGGTATCCGATATCTCCGCCACAACCACCGTTGATGTACTAAGTATGGTATCCGATATCTCCGCCACAACCACCACAACTTCGCCGCAGGCACCCTGCTTAATTAATAAATCGTACACACACACACACACACACACATATATATATATATATATATATATATATAAATTTTCCTGTGATGCGCTTCACAATTGTATAATTAACAAAAAGTTCATAACTTTATGAAACCTAAGGTGAAGTTCGGTGTATAAAAAATCTATATTATACGAGCTTCTTGGACTGTATATATTTTATGTTTTCATATCGTGGTGTGATTCATCCAATTACCCACTGCTGAATCGGTAATGTTCGATTAATTCCGGCGCGCATTACGTGCGTAACGTTATTGGTGCAAAAGGCAATCTTTTGTCGCGACCTTTATTGCTATTACTGAGGTCAGCATTGTCTAGTGTAGCACTGAATGAATCGTTCCAATCTATCCGTTTAAAGAGGAAAAATCTGGAGGTTTTTTTTTTTTTTTTTTTTTTTTCAAGGATCAACATTCAAATACGGTTTATTTAATAAATTTTGACCTTACCTTTTTTTAAGGATTTTATATGTTACATTTATCTTTACCTTTTATATTGTATCTTGTTGGATTTATGTTTTCATTTACTTGGAAGCGTTTGTCTTCCTAAAGTTTTGTGCAATTCTTCATTTTTACATTTTTAGAACTTTACATTTAATTGGCATTAGATAGTCATTTTGTATTTAGGTGCCGTTAAACGCTAATACATACATACATACATACATACATACATACATACATACATACATACATACATACATACACAGAGAAAGGAATGGACTGAGCGATGCAAATGAGATTTAGATGGACAGCTACTCTAGTCCTGTGCTAGTACTAATATTAGTACCCTGTCCCGCCTTTTTTTCTGAACCTATCCAAACCTCAGTCCAGGCTACGATACCGTAGTCCTGTATCAGGACGGGGAAAATCTTAGAGGAATAAACCCCCATCTACATGTCCTCCAAATATCTGCAATTTTTCCCTGTACCTGTTTGCAGGAAACTTCAAAAGAAGATTTGACCATCTCCAGAAGGTTTTTCCTAAAAGCCAATATGGATCGAATCTTTGGACAATTAGTTATTTAACCACTGAAATATTCCCTTTAATCGTCCCTTTTAAATCGATTTTGCTAGTAAATTCCAACATACGGATAGCATCTGCCTTGTACATATCCAAATGACCTCGAGTGGTTGAGTGCAAAGAGCATTTTGCAGAAATAAACGGAACGGAAACAAAATTCGGTGTAAAGAAAATGCTGTGAGATTTGTTCAACATATATGACATTTCCTTTATGTTAATAGGTAAATTGAACTTATTATTTATGGTGTTTTTAATGTTATTCCAGAACGATATTTGCTTCCCTTTGTGTTCTAGTATTAAATGCAATTTAAAAGAGTGAAATACCAAGTTTAAGAAACTGGAAAGGTTTAAATGGTATGGACATGATCTAAATCGAATTAGTTTAGTGACAGTAAGCTGGCAAGATGTAGCGACTTAGATTTAATATCAGGCGTGCTGTTGCCTCTCTTTCTTTCTTTCTCTCTCTCTCTCTCTCTCTCTCTCTCTCTCTCTCTATATATATATATATATATATATATATATATATATATATATATATATATATATATATATATATTATGATGTCAGGTTTGTGGGGCATTTAATCTGAAAAAGAAATGAAACAAACATTCTTGCAGTGGATCTCAGACAAGTGAGCAATTCATGAGAGAGAGAGAGAGAGAGAGAGAGAGAGAGAGAGAGAGAGAGAGAGAGAGAGAGAGAGAGAGAGAGAGAGAGAGAGAGAGAGAGAGATTAAATGAGATTTGCAGTAAAGTAACGTGCAATAACATGAAGCCTCGGCAATCATAATTTATCTATGTCGTGTACATGACACACAATGGGGTGCCAACAAACTGAGTTCAGAGATTAACAGTCTTTTCAAGTCGCCATGAATAACATCAAGAGGTTTTAGTTGGTTTGGGTTCTTGTTTTTAACGGCACTTTTTAACTGGCTATATCTGCCCAGGAAATGGGAGTTAAGTGCCTTTCCCAAAGACACACCTACGCAACCGACCTGGGTTGGCCTTGGTGCATATAGATGACGCGTGATATATTAGCTCAACTTTAATTAAACGCCCCCTTTGTTCCAACTAAGATAATATTTTTATTATTATTATTAGTAGTAGTAGTAGTACTAGTACTAGTAGTAGTAAAAGAAAGATGAACATCTGATGTTTCCTTAATAAAGGAAAATGATTTAAATTCGGTTCATTGGCTACATTTTAATGTCCCTCTGCATAGATGGAAAAACGTGAAGTGTCAAAAAAAATTTCGGGGTGGGGGGAAATGGAGCATTGTCTCATTTGTTAATGAAATGTTTGTCTCAAACCTCGAACATTTCCCCACTCAGGAACCCTATGTCGTGACACCGGTTTGCCACGTAAGAAACACGTGCTGGAGACATGAAATGATACATCAAAATTAATAATAAAAACACTAGGACAACATAACGATTAGTGTTTTGATCGACAAACCGGTACACCATATATATGCCACTATGAAGAAACACTGATTCGGAATGCTTCATCGATCTTGGTTGTAGATAAAACTGCCTCCAGGTCTGAATGAAGTTTTATATTACACAGTGTTTACAACAAAGGTTGAATTAATCAAATAAACGAACAAACAAACTAAAAAAAATGTAAACTACAATAGTCATCAGACTGTGTTACTCTTGTCAAAGGCATCAAAAGAGTTGTCTCAGCAATTCGATCATGACTGGGTCACTGACCTAACAAAATGTGACCTAACTTCGCGGATTAAAACAAAGAGAAGCAAAGATATTTTTCTATGCACCAGAATAAATCCAAAGATCATATAAGGTCAAAAGTAATCGGATTCCGTAAAGACTCAAGTTATTAACCACTTGATTACAGGAAATGCTATAACATACAAGTCTTAGTATGTTGTTACTACTACTACTACTATCATCAACAGCAAAATGAATACAGTGATTCGTTTTACTATCTATGATTCGAATATGGAACTTGTTACCTGTTGAAGTAAGAAATAATCCTTGATTGCATAATTGCAAAGCCTACCTGAATCGATAAAGAGAAATCACTCTTAACTAATAGTACCTTGGTGATCGAATGTCACCGGTCATGCACGCTAGTCTATTAACAAAGTCTTGTGGTTTTAATTTCGATTTATATTCGAATCATTTATCTAACAATAAATATTGTTCCTGCGGTAAAATAGAGACGGCAAAACATTTTCTTTTAGAATGTCCAGAATATTCTGATCGGAGAGATTACATATTGTACACACTCCCTTTTTCTCTCGCAATTGAAACTTTATTTTTGGCAACCCCATGTGCTCTACAGAATATAGCACGCACACATTCTTGTCTGTACCAAACAAATTTCTTTAGGATGAATTAAAGATTTAAGTAGTCGATACAAGTCACAACGTTTTGGACCTGCTTTGTTTAGTTGTTATTCTTTTTTTTATTTTCTTTTTTTTGGCGGTGGTGGTGGTGGTGGGTTGGCAACAGATGCTATTATCGAACTACTTCATCTACCTCATATATATATTGTTTGTACGTTTTCTTTGTAACCACTTATATCAACATCCAGATTTATGATATATTTTTTGGTACTGTTGGGGAGACTGTGCACTGATAAGTTCATGCTTTCTACTGAATCCCCAAAATCATGTTTGTAATGGCATTTGACAAAGTTTCTGAAAATAAATATGGTTCAAACTGAAATTAATAACAACATCATTACTACAGCTGTTTTATTATTGCTGCTCTATGACCAGTTGATGCTGCTACTACTGTTACTATTGATACTACTGTTACTATTGATACTACTGTTACTATTGATACTACTGTTACTATTGCTACTACTGTTACTAATGTTGCATTTGCTACTACTGTTACTATTGCTACTACTGTTACTATAGCTACTACTGTAACTAATGCTACTAGTGTTACAATTGCTACTACTGTTACTACTGCTACTACTGTTACTATTGCTACTACTGTTACTACTGCTACTACTGTTACTATTGATACTACTGTTACTATTGATACTACTGTTACTATTGATACTACTGTTACTATTGATACTACTGTTACTATTGATACTACTGTTACTATTGATACTACTGTTACTACTCCTACTAATGTTACATTTGCTACTACTGTAACTATTGCTACTACTGTTACTGCTGCTACTACTGCTACTACTGTTACTATTGATACTACTGTAACTACTGCTACTACTGTTACTATTGATACTACTGTAACTACTGCTACTACTGTTACTATTGCTACTACTGTTACTGCTGCTACTACTGTTACTACTGCTACTAGTACTAAATCCTGATTCAGGAAAGATCTAAGTATTGAACCCAACAACTTGATTGTGATTGTTATTTCTACAGGATACGTGAATCAATACGCATGTAATTAGCATTCGAGCAAAAACAATGACATTTGCTCAGAAAAAATTTTTATAACACAAAGCACAAAGGCTCTTTTAGGAGCAAGAGGTTGGCACTACTCCTGCCTGGATAAAAAAAATCTGATAATTTTTCCATACCTGGTAAGAAATGTTTATTAAACACCACAAATTGCAATTTCTCTTAATTTTGTATACATAATTCAGTGGAATTAAAACTTTTCGGACCATGACAAAATTGACTTGTGCCACATAGCCGGAGATAGATTTTCAAGTTATAAGTACTAGAGTTCTGATGAGAAGATTGGACCTAGAAATACATGGGAACAAGCGTGTATGTATATATGTTTCTCTTACCTGGAAAGAAAAAAAAAATGTATAAATGATGCGGAAATTGGCAATTAGAAACCGAATTATGTTGTCGAATCATGGTCCAGTAAACCATTTGTTAAAAATTTCAATAAAATAACGTCTTAAAAAAGATGGTCGTTTGTTGGTTTGGTGTTTTACGGCTCAGCAACACAATTAGCTTCATTAGTGTCTAGGGAACGATTCGAATACAATTTAAAAAATAAGGACATACCACGCCGTCTAGGACTGATGCGATAGTAAGACTCGAAACCGCCTTCCTTCGGTTACAAGTCCGGCACGCTAAACACTGATCTACCTCAACTTATTCCTCCATTAGTCGTCTCTTACGACAAACACTATATACGTTTTTTTTTTTATAAAAAAAATATCTTTTTTGTTGTTGTTTGTTTTGTTTTTGTGCACATATGAGGGAAGACTTTTATCCCCAGGGTTCAAAGTGTTTCCTGAGTGCTCCGGAAAAAGTTTGCTTATAGCGAACAGTGTATCATTGTTATTCTTATAGAATCAATTATTAGTATATACTACATACATTATATATCCAGTACCTTCAAAAAGGAACCTTTTACATAAAAATATAAGAACTCAAGCAGCACGTGCAAATGTGATGTTAGAGTGCGGCTGACGTCACAAAACCGCAATCGCAAAACCAGCTGAAACCGGCCTGAACATATAAGAATAAAAGGCCTATATAATGTTTGCTGTGTGTATACGTTTGCCAGAGTACGCGGCAAGAGTTTGAGTCTAACGGCGATGCCCAAGGTTCAAAAGTCTTTCCCGGGTGATACAGCAAATCGCCTTTTTATCGCTATTATTATATGATTGGGTTCCATGTAAATACATTTGAAACCAAATGTCTACAAAAGATATTTTTATTACATAAAATCAATAAATAAATTTTAAAAATATGTAATCAAACAGCACGTGACCTACCGCTGCTGGAATAAATGCTGATGTCACAAAAGCGCAGATATCGCTTGAAACTAGCTGGATCCGGCAAGATCATGCAAGAATACATAAGAAACCAATGATTGCATTTCTACTCAACCACATGTAAAGATCTCAACTGCACATTGAAGTGTAAAATATAAATATAATTTTATTTCTTATACAGGTGACAGCATACAAAGCTATTTATTATACAGAAAAAGAAGAATATTCTCTGAAGGAAGCCAATGAATAATGGATGGGGGGGGGGGGCAACAAATTGTGTACAACATTCATCGGGAATAGAATCTATGACACTAAAAGGGCCAATCATAGCATGCATCATCTGAGTCTATGTAGGTTGCAGGTACATGTGTGTACTCCATCCAAATTGTTTGCCTTAAATCCACCCGATGTGCCTCCTGCACGTCGTAAGAGGGGACTAATGGAGTCAAACGTTTTGCCTCGGAATGCGTTCCATGATGATGTTCCAGTTAAGAAGGTCTTGGGGTTTTAAAAGAGTAGAGTTCATATAACAAAAACTGACTGAAGAAAATAAGCGGTCTCAGGTGGATGTGTAAAATAAGCCGTCTCAAGTAGCATCTGTAATTGTCCTGATAATAAACCGTCTCAGGTAGGAGATTTAATCATCAAGATAACAAGCCGCCTCAGGTAGCATTTGTAAGTACCAAGATAATAAACCGTCTCAGTTGGGATATGTTATTATCACGTTAATAAGCTGTCTCATGTAGCATTTGTAATTATGAAGATAATAAGCTGTCTCAGATAGGATATGTAATTATCAAAATAATAAACTTTCTCGGGTAGGATATGTAATTTTCCAAATCTCCAATGAGACAGAAGGATGAGAATTTTCCAAGTCTCTAATGAGACAGAAGGATGAGAAGATCGGGTAATGTCTGAGAAAAGAGCGAAATTTTAATTTCCTTTTTATGGATAAAATTATTGGAAACCGGTCTTAAATTTTATGCCAATATTCCTGCCAAGGCAATGCTCAATGTTAATTTTAATAGTTTTAAATTTAAATTGTCATGATTCAATTTCTTATAATATATAGTACTAATGACAAATGTGCATGAATACACAGACTAACCAAGACACGGAGGGTACATGATATATCATTGATCATTAACTATATATACTATTATTCCAGAACAGTGTTATGGTTCGGGATTAACAGGTATCGTGTTTGTTGGTTGGTACATTTTGTCGACATTTTTTTTTTTTTGAACGGCACATTATTGGCTATAACGTGCCGAGGCAATGGAAGCTAAGTGCCTTTCCCAATGATACACCGAGGCAGCTGATCCCGGGCTAGCTGGGCGTATAACGAGCCCGGTACCCTTGGATTACGAGTCCAAAGTTCTAACAACTGAGCTACCGCAGTTCCATGAACTGACTCGTCCTTTACAAAGATAAAATGCGTGATTTTGACTGTTTTACAGAACGTGATTATTATGTAAACTTCCAGATCTTTTCCTCCGTCTACTCCTCCCCATTCATCCCCCTGCTTCTACTGATGATGATGATCAAAAGTACGTAATGTATGAAACTGTCATGATTCACGTGTATGTGTGTGTGTGTGTGTGGGGGGGGGGTAACTTTACGCTCTACAACTACTAATGATAATAGTGATGATGATGATTATGATGACGGTGACGATGATATTAGTGGTTATGGTGGTGGTGATGACGATAAGGCGGAGGAGGTCGACGAGAAGAATGCGGATGATAATGATGATGACGACAACGACGATGATGATTATGATACTGGTGATTATGGTGATGGGGTGGTGGTGATGATGATGATGATGAGAAGGAGGAGGACAGAAAACTACAGTCATGTTTCAAGAGAACAGTTAAGTCTGTTTTACAGTATTGAATAACGCTTTTTAATTAGGAAAGGATTACACATACCATAACGTATATGCTGTTTCATTATTTTATCACATACCATAAGATACACGCTTTTTCATTATTTTATCACATACCATTACGTATATGCTATTTCATTATTTTATCACATACCATTACGTATATGCTATTTCATTATTTTTTCACATACCATTACGTATATGCTGTTTCATTATTTTATCACATACCATTACGTATATGCTATTTCATTATTTTATCACATACCATTACGTATATGCTGTTTCATTTGTTTTTTTTTATCACATTCCATTACGTACATGCTGTTTCATTATTTTATCACATACCATTACGTATATGCTATTTCATTATTTTATCACATACCGTTGCGTATATGCTGTTTCATTTGTTTTTTTTATCACATTCTATTACGTACATGCTGTTTCATTATTTTATCACATACCATTACGTATATGCTATTTCATTATTTTATCACATACCATTACGTATATGCTATTTCATTATTTTATCACATACCATAACGTACATGCTGTTTCATTATTTTACCACATACCATAAAGTACATGCTGTTTCATTATTGTATCATAGGATCATTATAACCCTATTTGCTTAACTCACCACAGCAACAGCTTGTGATCACCGTGTGACCGTATGATTCACTTGTCTCCAAACAATTACATCAAGTCACCATCAAGGGCTTGAACGTTCCATGCCGCAGATTGTTCGTGATTGCAGCCGAAAAAGAGACTATGCATCTTATGAAACGCCAGTCATATACACTTTAACGCATCGCCCTCACCCCCACCCCCTACCATTTGCCCTTTCACACTTTCCAACTGAAAACCCTTCCTTGGTGGAAGAAGAATGTGCAATGAAGAAACGTCTAACCCGCACATGCACATGCACATATGGGCATTAACTGCGAAAATCTATATTGTTTACTATACTTCCCAAATGAAACTAATGAAAACGTTTAGGCTCAACTTTAGCAATTTTGTGAAAATAAGGTTTATTGTCAATTTGGTCTTCTAGGTCAAAATACTCTCTCTCTCTCTCTCTCTCTCTCTCTCTCTCTCTCTCTCTCTCTCTCTCTCGATATGTGTTATTGACGGAGAGAAGGAAATAGAGGATATGGACCTAATATTTTCTTAAACTTTTATCGATAGAAAATCCAGTCATTTTTAAGACAGTCATTCAAGGCATTATGAGAACAGTCATGTTTAAGACAGTCATTCAAGGCCTTATGATGAACAGACATGTTTAAGACAGTCATTCAACGCCTTATAAGGAACTGTCATGTTGAAGACTGTCATTCAAGGCCTTATAAGGAACTGTCACGTTGAAGACTGTCATTCAAGGCCTTATGAGAACAGACATGTTTAAGACAGTCATTCAAGGCCTTATAAGGAACTGTCATGTTGAAGACTGTCATTCAAGGCCTTATGAGAACAGTCATGTTTACGACAGTATTGCAAGGCCTTATGATGAACAGATACGCTTAAGACAGTCATTCGAGGTCTTGTGAGGAACAGTCATGTTATAGACAGTCATTCAAGACCTTACGACGAGCATACATGTTTAAGACAGTCATTCAAGGCCTTATGAGGAACAGTCATGTTTAAGACAGTCATTCAAGGCCTTATGAGAAACAGTCTTGTTTAAGACAGTCATTCCAGGTCTTGTGAGAAACAGTCATGTTTAAGACAGTCATTCAAGGCTTTACGACGAGCATACATGTTTAAGACAGTCATTCAAGGCCTTATGAGGAACAGTCATGTTCAAGACAGTCATTCAAGGCCTTACGAGAAACAGTCATGTTTAAGACAGTCAATCAATACCTTGTGAGGAACAGTCATGTTTAAGATAGTCAGTCAAAGTCTTATGATGAACAGTATTTTTTTTACGACAGTCAGTCAAGACCTTATGAGGAACAGTAAATATTTTTTAACATCAGTTACAAAGACGACATACTTAAGTTGTGCATAAAAGCTGCGTTCTACATTTAAAAAAATCTATATCAAAGGCCTACACTTAATACTAACACCATGTAATCAACGATATACATTTATAGAATTTACAATTTAAAATTTTGCTTGTTAGGTACATGAAGTTAAAATATTTTGTTGTAGGAAATATTCCCTTCTTCTTATCATAAAAAAACTAAATACCTTTACTTCCGTGTAGGACTTTACAATGTGTTGTTTGTTTTTTTTGTTGTTGTTGTTTTTTTTTTCATAAAGAGATACTATTTGATAAAAAAAAATTCCAGAAAGGATAGCTATACGCCTTTGAGGTTGCTACCCAATCCTTCCGACAGAATCACATATCTATTGTTTTGTAAAACTTGCATTAATGTACTTCATGTATCCTGCCTCTCAATTATTATTATTATTATTATTATTATTATTATTATTATTATTATTATTGCTGCTGCTGTTTCTGTTGTTGCTGCATGCAAGCAGACTAATTTAAAAGGTAAAGATGCTACACAAGTTTGGAAAGATTACATATCTAAACTTCAAGCTCGTTTTAGACCTTGCCTTAATCAGGTAAAGTTTTATACCTTTTTTTAATTAGGTAAAGTTTTAGACCTATCCTTAATTAGGTAAAGTTTTAGACCTTTCCTTTATTAGGTAAAGTTTTAGACCTTTCCTTTATTAGGTAAAGTTTTAGACCGTTCCTTAATTAGGTAAAGTTTTAGACCTTTTTTTAATTAGGTAAAGTTTTAGACCTTTCCTTAATTAGGTAAAGTTTTAGACCTTTCCTTTATTAGGTAAAGTTTTAGACCTTTCCTTAGTTAGGTGAAGTTTTAGACCTTTCCTATATTAGGTAAAGTTTTAGACCTTTTCTTAATTAGGTAAAGTTTTAGACCTTTTTTAATTAGGTAAAGTTTGAGACCTTTCCTTAATTAGGTAAAGTTTTAGATGTTTTTTTAATTAGGTAAAGTTTTAGACCTTTTTTTAATTAGGTAAAGTTTTAGACCTTTCCTTTATTAGGTAAAGTTTTAGACCCTTTTTTTTAATTAGGTAGAGTTTTAGACCTTTCCTTTATTAGGTAAAGTTTGAGACCTTTCCTTAATTAGGTAAAGTTTTAGACCTTTCCTTTATTAGGTAAAGTTTTAGACCTTTCCTTAATTAGGTAAAGTTTTAGACCTTTTTTAATTAGGTAAAATTTTAGACCTTTCCTTTATTAGGTAACGTTTTAGACCATTTTTTAATTAGGTAGAGTTTTAGACCTTTCCTTTATTAGGTAAAGTTTTAGACCTTTCCTTTATTAGGTAAAGTTTTAGACCTTTCCTTTATTAGGTAAAGTTTTAGACCTTTCCTTAATTAGGTAAAGTTTTAGACCTTTATTTTATTAGGTAAAGTTTTAGACCTTTCCTTAATTAGGTAAAGTTTTAGACCTTTTTTTAATTAGGTAAAGTTTTAGACCTTATTTTAATTAGGTAAATTTTTAGACCTTTCCTTAATTAGGTAAAGTTTTAGACCTTTCCTTAATTAGGTAAAGTTTTAGACCTGTTTTAATTAGGTAAAGTTTTAGACCTTTTTTAATTATGTAAAGTTTTAGACTTTTCCTTAATTTGGTAAAGTTTTAGACCTTTTTTAATTAGGTAAAGTTTTAGACCTTTCCTTAATTAGGTAAAGTTTTGGACCTTTCCTTAATCAGGTAAAGTTTTAGACCTGTTTTAATTAGGTAAAGTTTTAGACCTTTTTTAATTAGGTACAGTATAGACCTTTTTTTAATTAGGTTAAGTTTTAGACCTTTTTTTAATTAGGTAAAGTTTTAGACCTTTTTTTAATTAGGTAAAGTTTTAGACCTTTTTTACGAAATGTCTGGTAAAGAGCAAATTGTTCCATAGCAGACGGCACAGAAATTAAAAGAATTGTAACATATGCCGTGGCGAAAATGGGAACAATCTGAAGTCTTATCTGGTGGTTTCGGTTACATTTTAGTATTGTGTTTAACCGGATGTTGTAACTTATCAAACATTATAGCTATTATCTATATACTGAGGATTTCTGCCAGCAGGACGAGAAGACCTCAAATAGCATCCTCACACATCAAATATGTTTGATGTTTCAACTCTTTATAGCTACTTACGCATTCAATGTCACCGTCTCCACCACCCACCACCGATGAGATCCTTTAGGTGGCAGGGGACAGTTTCGTAAATTGGTCCCTGTCAAATTTCTTAACTTAAAGCTATGATGTGACTTTCTGAGCTATTATTGTTTAATAATTAAAGATATGGATATATTTGTGAATTAGTTGTTTCGGGCTTGTGTTGTTCTTCAAATTGATGTGAGGCATGTACACCTCCCATAGTCAGTTCACAGTATGTAGACAGTGAAATACCAATAGTCGGCTAGGAAGCAGAGCTAGCCACCCATAGTAGTAAACATGTGGATTCAAGGCAAGAAGAATATCTCAAAAACGGCTTGGATGGCAAGTATTTTGAATTGCATCAAGCTGTTTAGTACACAATGTTTTGCGGAAAAATCACCTAGGAAAAGGGCTTGTATTTTCACTGTGAGCATCACTTGGTGTCAAAAATGACATTCGGACGTGAAAAATGCAGGTATAAATTTGGGGTTGGGGTACATAAACTTCTTTTGTTATGAACTGCCATTGACTTGTCAGGTCAAGTGAATACTATTTTTATGCTTTGTTTTAATATAGCTATCCAAAAATATGGACCTTTTTGACCTCACTTGTGTATTTTATTTTTTATGATTTTTTATATTAGGCTAGTGGATGCGGCATTAAATTTGTGCATAAAAATTGTCCCTTGCACCCTTAGTTGTTAATATAGTCCAAGTTACCAAGCAGTTTGTGTCTCTTCTTACAAAACACGAGCATTTAAATGACATTGAACTTTTTCTGTCTGTGTGTCACGCTCATCCAATCAGATGCCATATTCAAAATGGCGGCCTATTCTACAGGCTATTAATCTTCGTTAGTTTGGATACTAGTTTTTGGTCAATTCTTGCATTTGTTTCAGCGGGAATAATCTCAGGAGACTTCAGTATGTAACGGTATGCATACATTGTTACGAACATGAGCGAAAGTATTGGAATCACACCCAGTTGTTCCATTGATGGATATATGATCAAATTAGTACTTCGCCCACGAAGGAAGGTAGGAGTACTAATATTCGTGCTAGGTACAATATAAGCCAATTAAATATTACATTTATGCAAATTATATTATCTAAATTATGACTGACCTATGATCTACAATCATAAAATATATTTTGACTGACTTTAATGAAAGAGGACATTTACAATTTTCACCCTCTTCGATGCGCATGGTGCAAGTTTCCTCAAAATTGCAACAACAACAAAAAAATCCATTAATTAGACTTTTGGAAAAATTGCAAGTATTTCAGACGATGCAAAATTTCGTTTGCCCTATGACACACGTTTGCATTAATGTACCAATCAATATTAATGCTTTGAGGTACAACACAACAAAGGATGCTGTATTAATGCAATTTTTAAACGTGAGCAAATGCACTCAGATAAGGAAGTCATATTGAATGCATCTTATTTGATATCATAAATGTTGGCCGCGAGTCCAAGTCTTTCATTGCGTGTTTACTTTATGAGATGATCATGCCTCTTTCCGAAAAGGAGGGCCTTATAAGGTTTATATGTAAATTGTTATTCTAAAATGCGTTTCCAACAAATAAGTCCCAGTAAATATGAGATGTGCACACCCTGATCAATCCTATATTTTATAAAATGAGACCCTTATTAAAACGAAAAATAATAAATTCATGTAAATACAAAATTACCAGGGTTTTTAGGGACCACTAATTTAGGATATACCGGACAAGCAATTGAAGTCATGGTTGAAAGGCTTTATGAGGCAAAGACTTTTTGATTTCGCTGACGAACCAATGAATGTACAAAATGAGGAGAGATGAAAGCATTCTGCGTGCCATAAAGTACTATTGGTCTCAAAAGCAAATCTTTGCAGAAAACACAAAACAAAAACTCACACATAGACAAATCTATCTAGAAGAAGAAGAAGAAGAAGAAGAAACTGAAATCAGATACATACTTTAAGGTCAACTTTAAGATAAAAGTTTCTTCAGAGTGTAAAAAGATACCTTGCATGCCATTGGAGGATATAGCGATAACAAAAGTAAAAAGCGAACATTTACAGTGGTTTCTAACAAAAGAAAATCCCCACAGTATAATGTTACCCTTAGTGTAATGCAGGTGTGGACATGGCTCCCATTAAATTAGCTTTATTTATTTCTATTATTGCTATTAAGATTATGTCACTTTAGTGTAACTTCTAGATGATGAGATCCAAATATAATGAGGTTTCACATCATAAATACCCCATTTTTGTGGCACTGAGTGCAGTATAATCTGTTGCGCTTTTAACATACCTTAGTACGAGGTGGTCTCATTTATAACGCGGTATTTTTACGGCTCGCATAAGCAGCGTTATAATGAGGGGAAGTATCGACTTATTACTACAGGGATTCCAATAACTACCGTATATAAAGCTAAACATTGTAAAGTCGTTGGGCAAAATTACAGAGTGTTACATACTGAGAAGGTGCAAGTACTGCAGTTTTATCCGTAAACTCGTCAAAAAATCCGCAAAACTACAGAATGTTACATACCGAGAAGGTGCAAGTCATGCAGTTATGTTCCTGAAGTCATCAATAAACCCGCAAAATCACAGACTATAACGTACATAGAAAGATTAGGTCAAGCATGCAGTAATGTCCCTGAACTCATCAATAAATCCGCAAAACCACAGAGTGGTATGTACTGAGAAGGTTAAAGTCATGCAATTATGTCCCTGAACTCATCAATAAATCCGCAAAACCACAGAGTATTACGTATATCGACAGATTAGGTCAATCATGCAGTAATGTCCCTGAATTCATTAATCAATCATATGAATTGGACACATTTCAACCCAAATGAATATTGTTCGAGCCTAATTGTTTCGTCAGACAAGTAATTTGCTGATATTTTGCTAAAAATAGTTTAGAACGAGATCAATATAAAAGTCAATTAGAGTCAAAGAATTTTTTTAAATCTTGAAAATTCAACTCAGTACAACTTAAGTATGCTGAAAGTATGTAGTACAAGTAATAATGATGACTACAATAATCCAGAGGCTGTTGAGAGACAAAAACCGTAGTTGATATATTTTATTTTCTTGTATCATCCTCAATAATCTTTCTTCCATTGAATTCTGGAGCTGTTTGGATCACAACACGAGAGAGAGAGAGAGAGAGAGAGAGAGAGAGAGAGAGAGAGAGAGAGAGAGAGAGAGAGAGAGAGAGAGAGAAAGAAAGAAAGAGAGAGAGAGAATAGCTGTTGAGAGACAAAAACCGTAGTTGATATATTTTATTTTCTTGTATCATCCTCAATAATCTTTCTTCCATCGAATTCTGGAGCTGTTTGGATCACAACACGAGAGAGAGAGAGAGAGAGAGAGAGAGAGAGAGAGAGAGAGAGAGAGAGAGAGAGAGAGAGAGAGAGAGAGAGAGAGAAAGAAAGAAAGAGAGAGAGAGAGAGAGAGAGAGAGAGAGAGAGAATAGAATAGAAGCCCTTCCTCAATAGCGGTCGTATTAACCGGCTGGAATCGGGAGGATAATGCAAAAATATGACTTCATGTTTAAATTCAGAAACGCTTCGAGATTAAAGGTGAACTCAAATACTTCGAATTTTTATTGTGATGATTTATAAATAAGTTCCATGTATTCATGATGTAGCTTTTTATAGGTCTAATGCATTATAAATAGATCCCATGTATTCACGATGTAGCTTTTTATTTTAGGTCTAATACATTATAAATAGGTCCCATGTATTCATGATGTAGCTTTTTATTTTAGGTCTAATGCATTATAAATAGGTCCCATGTATTCATGATGTAGCTTTTTATTTTAGGTCTAATACATTATAAATAGGTCCCATGTATTCATGATGTAGCTTTTTGTAGGTCTAATACATTATAAATAGGTCCCATGTATTCATGATGTAGCTATTTATAGGTCTAATACATCATAAATAGGTCCCATGTATTCATGATGTAGCTTTTTATAGGTCTAATACATTATAAATAGGTCCCATGTATTCATGATGTAGTTATTTATAGGTCTAATGCATTATAAATAGGTCCCATGTATTCATCATGTAGCTATTTTATAGGTCTAATGCAATCAAACTGTCAACACAGCATATTTTCTTTTATCGAGTTTTTTAAATTTAAAAATAAGTGAAGACTGATTTTTACAATCTTTTACTAATTCATATTTTTTACTATGATGGATGTAGAAAAAAAGAAAAACTAAAAATAATGATGCGTAAATACGACTTATCGATACAATTTTAAACATTAGATGTGAAAGTCATCTATTTCATCCGTGAATTGCAAATGAGTTGTATGTAATGCAAGTCTGGGTAGAGTCCACGTAACCTGCTCATATCTTGTCCACGATCCTTCTTCGGTCGTTAACAAGACCCGGATTAGATAATGAATAAATATAATTCGATAGCGGACGAGAAAAGATTGACACTTTGACGTCTGCTACGTTATCGGAAATTCTGATTAGATTTGACATACTATATGAAATAGGAATATATGACGTATGAAAGATTCCCGTACATTTATATAACCCGTCCAATATATTAACCAAGATTCCCGTACATTTATATAACCCGTCCGATATATTAACCAAGATTCCCGTACATTTATATAACCCGTCCGATATATTAACCAAGATTCCCGTACATTTATATAACCCGTCCGATATATTAACCAAGATTCCCGTACATTTATATAACCCGTCCGATATATTAACCAAACCACGAAAATAAATCGTATACATTTGAAGTATGCCGAGACAAACAATATATCAACTCTCTTCTCTTCGGTACCTACAGGCACGGGAGCCGCAGCAGTTCAGTTCGTTGAGCGTCGGATTCGTAATCCAAGGGTCGCGAGTTCAATACCCGCACACACCAGCCATGTGTCAGCTGTCGCAATGTGTCCTTGGAAAAAAGCACTTAGTTCCCATTTCCTGGGCATATAATTTGTTGAAAGTGCCGTTAAAAACCAAACGACCAACCTGCGGGCACATCCCTTAAGCTTATAAAATTATCGTGCATCTAGCCAAGTATGTGTATTGCATACTTCAAAAGGTAACAATCTTGACCTTTCCCCCTTGTATAACAAGATTACCGTTAACGGCATATTAGCTGCCCGCCCTGCGTTTAACAGCCCTCTATGTAGGAATTAGTAGGGCATGGTTGACTCTGGAGATAATTGACCAATGGGTCTCAGAGACTTGGACCTTTGGACAAGGTATGCGGTCTTGAACTAAAGTTATCGTGCAGAAATTATTTTCTTGTTAGACTTACCATGACCGTGACCTCTGACCGCTAGGCCCCATAATTGGTAGGTTTCTTTATTACTCTAAGTGCAGGCCATCCAACATTTGGTCAAGAAACTTACAATAGAAAAAAAAATTATTCTTTAAAACCCAAATTTCAAGACGGCCGCTCTGGCAACCATATTGGATGTCAGATAAGCACCATTTTCATTAAGTAACAAGTAGACAACATAAAAAGTCTTTTAGCGAAAACCCCAATCAGGAGGAGTAGCGATAACAAAATTGTCACGATGGCAACTGTGTCAGCCATACTGAATGTCCCAGTGGCCCGATTTTCAGTTAGGACCAACTATACCTTGAGCTGAATACGTGTGTAAAGTTTCATGACAACCCTCCAATTAGTTTAGGATGTACAGTGATAACAAACTTGTGGTAACGAACGGATGACGGATGGACGTTGGACGACGGACAACAGGCCATCCCATAAGCTCTATAACCAGTAGAGCTAGAAACCATTTTGAAATTATGTTTATTGTGTGAAAATGGACTTGACCTTCTCGTCTTTGTTTTTATGTTATCAATGTGACGTAACTATCAGTACAGTTTTGCATTCATAAAAAGAGTGCCAAAGTTATACTCTCCATAAATCACTATTTAAAAGTGTCTTCCAGAATTGAGTGTCAACAAGTGCAATTCATGCTGCGAAAAAATGGATATGTTCCGTCGCATCACATGATATTTGATAACGAAAGGGTTCTCGACTTATCACTCGCGGCTGCTGATCATTTTAGTGCAATTTATGGAATTTTCAATCCATGACATATCGGTAAATCGTCTGGAGCTCCTAAGAAAGAACTATTTGTAGAAATGTGCAAGTATGGATTCAATATAACGGTCTTGTTTTAAGTTTTACGACGTGCAACTCCTTCCCACGTTATATATAAGTACCATGACATGTAGATATTAATCCTATATACGGGACTATTTTTTCACATGGCACAATATGGCGGCGGAAGGAGACAAAGTCACAATCCGAACATTGTGGGTCTTTTCTGTCGCAATATACGTGCAGCACTCAGCCGGAGGCGAATCACCAAACCCATCTAATGTATGTGTATTCCTACAACTACATCTGAGGTTATTTCTCGACTTGATGGAAATAGCAGAGCGATGTTTCGATTGACGTCAATATTTTTTGGTTTGCATTTTGCGTTTTACGGCAGAGCAACACAAGTAGGTCATGTTGGGCCGAGGCCATTGGAGTAAAGTGCCTTACCCAATGACATAGAACTCTTGCAGACACAAACTGATTTATTGACAGGATTCGAAATTGCACCCTTTTCTACCTTCATCCTTTTTATAACCTTTTAGGAATATCTAGATTACCTAAGTCTTTTATCTTTGGAATTCCCTATCCAGCTATTTCTAGTAGGCTATCAGATAGTGTTGCATTTAGGGAAAAGTTATCCGGTCTGGGCTGGGTTTGCAAAATTCAATCCCGCAACCTATCTATTGTGAATTCAGCATGCTAACCGCTCCGCCAGCGCGCCTCTGAAAAGGCACACTAAATACATTGTCATCTGCAAGAATCAACCCCTTTATCTTAATTTTTATGTTTACATTGGGAGATAATCAATGTTTAATATTTTTTACTTCTCTCGACAATGGAGTCCAATTTCTTTCCTCATTTAATCGCAACTGTTAAAGAAGTTTTCCACAAATGAGTTAAAACAAATTCAAGGTGTGTAAGTTTTTGAGTTTCGCTGGTATGCATGTGTGTGACTGGTATGTAAGTGTGTGACTGGTATGTATGTGTGTGACTGAGAGAGAAAGAGAGTAGGTGGGTGGGAGGTGATGATTCCACGCTCTTTCATTCTTGAAAATATCGGTTTTGTTTCGCTTTACCCAATTATAAAACCCACTATTCCTTATAAAAAAAATAGTTCAGTGTTCCCTGAAATCAACACTGTATTACTTTGTTCCCTTCAAATAATCACCAATGTGTTCCCTTATTTCATACAACTGCTGGGAGGACCGTCTCTGTGACGGTAGATACTCTATTACATGATATTCAACGATAATTTACGACAGCAAAAGAGCTCGAGACGCTAAAACAAGTTTAATAATAACTACTAATAACGATACGTTTTTTTATTGAATCATAAAGCCTTATCGTACCAGCTGTTCTAACTGAATATATATATATATATATATATATATATATATATATATATATATATATATATATATATATATATATAAATACATATATAAAGAGAGAGAGAGAGAGAGAGAGAGAGAGAGAGAGAGAGAGAAAGAGACAGACAGACAGACAGTCATTTTTGGTTGGAACGATTTTATAACACTAAATCTGTTTGATTATTGATGTCATTGTGATGGGGTAAAATTTTTACCATAACAAAATTAACAAAATTAAAATAAATATTACCTATATCCGTAGGCAACAAGCAATAAATGTCCAGTAGACTATAAACGTTCGAGAATACGTACATACAGAATAAGCTCAGGATGAATAATTTAAAAAATAAAAAAGAAGAACAAGGCCACATGGATACATGGGAAAGTGAAATTGTTTTTTTACCAAACAAGTAAAGATCCCGAAACATTCAAGGTAAAACACGGACGAAAAGAAACAGCGAAGAAATATGACTGTTGACCTAACACTAAAAGGGTTAAAATATCCAACACTAAAAGGGTTAAAATATCCATGTTAAGTATGCATTGTTACGAAGACTGACACTCGCTACCACAAAGAACAATGTACTGCAAAGCACGTAGTCATGTACCTCCATCCCTAAATCATATTAAATTACTACCAGTATTACAGCCCACAATGGTGTTATTCCAGATACGTTTCATTGTGTCTATTTAAAGATCAGATTATGAAGCTTATGTTTGTCATAATTTGTGTCCCAAACAAGTTGTTTGCTTACGAGGTACCCGTGTTTCTCTGTTCAAAAATTTAACTTTATTTACCTACATAGATTGCGTAATAGTTCAAACAACTTACACAAAAGTCTCAGCTAATGACTCGAGGTTTCCCTTAAACAAAGTGAATCCGATAAACCCGATGACGGAAACGAATAACTTTGGATGGACGACCACTCATCCACACCACGCATTTCAGGTACATTTATATCGTGTGAATAAAAGGCGAAGATGCAAAGAGCTGCATATTAAATTTGCACATTTTTTATTATAATGTGCACAACAAGTCTGGCAACTTTAGAGTGAACCATACTGCTTCTGTGACACGGCCCCGAAACAGCACGTGTAAAACAACAAGTGTTTTTAAATAACATTTGAAATTAAAATATTTGATAACAACTTATTGCTAAAAATAGCAAGATTCAGACTGAACGAACCAAGCGTATTATGTAAGTGTTTATTGCTCGAAAACCAATTTGAAAATCAATCACATCTTCGCAGTCTGGATTTGGCATCGTGTATACTCTTGGGGTACTCAAATGTCTGCACAGAGGCAACCGCATATATATGCCAATATGTCTGATTGGAGCACACTGGCGCCTAGATAATTCGAACTACTTGAGCAGAAACATGACAACTATGTTAATTACACTCATGCATTTCATAACTCAGCACCTGTCGGATGCAGCAAAGGTTACCCATCAGTGTACTGATTTGTGTGTACCCATAACACTCCGGACAAAGATGTACATCTCAAAAGTTAGAACGCGCGACCGTTTACGGCTCAAAATATGAGAAAAATGGCGAATGTATGTACTTACATACACGAAACTAATCATGATTTAAAATGGAGTTCAAGAACGCGTTCTGAAAACTTGTTCTTTGATCAATCTTTAAGAGTGTTCGTATAGTTTCTACCTTGACATATCGCCTTGCTCAACAGGACCTGACTGACACCCTCTAAAACATAAAGTCCCCCCTCAAGAAAGTCTTAGATGTAAATCTAACGTTTATTCAATTTACCATGGTGATTCGATTATAGGTAAGGGACTGCGAAGAAAGTGCAACTAAAATACACGTTTAAGGGAAATCACATAAAGAAATATTTTGATTGCTTTATTTTATGAGATGCCTACCCGAATGTAGAGAATGGACGCAATTTTTCAGCAAGTCCCGGGCAAGCAGTCATAGATGTAACTGTTTTTGGAATGTCATTAATTAGCCAGATTTTAATAATAAATGCATATCAAGATTAGTATGCCAGCATAAGAAACGAAAGCCGCACCCAACCCTATTCTACCCGATCTATATATGTTTGTGTAGTGTATGCAAAAGTCACCGCTCCGCCGCGCGCGCACGCGCGTGTGTGTGTGTGTGTGTGTGTGTGTGGAGAGAGAGAGAGAGAGACAGACAGAGAGGAGTAAAATCACAATCCATTTTAATAATATGTGAAGCTCTAAAATAATAAACTTCCAGGTCCCTATGCCAAAACTTTACTTAATTACTCTTAAGATAGATATAAGATTGCATGTCTCTACATGTGTACCTTAGTTGGTACATGTGTACAGGTACATTTCATGTTTTATATGTGCTTCACGCGAGCGTAATGACGTGTGAAGAAATGTACTGTATTATCAATGTTTCTTCTACGTTACATTTTTGCTTTTAATCTAAAACGAGCTTACTCAAGGTGCCCTCTCCAGGACCGATGAACAACTTAATGTAATTGGAACAGTAACAATGAGAGAGAGAGAGAGAGAGAGAGAGAGAGAGAGAGAGAGAGAGAGAGAGAGAGAGAGAGAGAGAGAGAGAGAGAGATATGCATATATATGGCTATCTTTGTGGTTACACCAATATCCGAGACAAACATATAATGAAATGGTAAAACAACAGTGTGGAATAGAAAAGCAATAATTTTTAGTAAAGCTATTCTGGTAATGATAATGTTGAGTGAGAGAGAGAGTTTTGTTTTCGTTTGTTTAGTGTTTACCGGCACGTCAACACTAGAAAGGCTATATAGTGCCTAGGCAATGGGAATCACGTGTCTTGCCCAGATAAAAACCACAGCAGCCGATCCGGGCTGATATGGGCAGGGTTCAAACCTGCGACCTTTAGCATGCTAGTCCAGTACGCTAACCATGAGAGAGAGAGAGCGAGAGAGAGAGAGAGAGAGAGAGAGAGAGAGAGAGAGAGAGAGAGAGAGAGAGAGAGAGAGAGTACCTGCTGTGGGCCTGATCTGTATTCGCCTTATGATTGCTTGGATTGGGGCGCACCTCAAACTTGACCTAATTTTTGATCAGCTGATAGTGGGTTTTATATGTACTCAGCGTAGAGAAGTGTGTAGTTTGCCCTTTGCTTTGTTCATATCTGGGGAACAAATAAGTCAGACTAGGAATAGGAGGGGGGGGGGGGGGGGGGCTTGACGCGTGGTCTAATACTGGTGTCTGTCTTTGTCAGTATGAAAATTAGTCATAGCACTTTACAAACAATTTCAGTTCAACCTTTACACATGCCATTTTTCATGTCTGAAAAGAAACTCCGTGAACAGGGGTGGGGGTACAATATATAGGACTTGGTATCAAACAGTCCATAATATCGGTACCTGTCAGTTGTGTGCGCTGTAATTAGTTGCTGCTGAACTTTGCGTCGACTTACATTAACTGTTTGCTTTAAGATTCACATAAAATATTCACACGCTTCTCTTATCCCTAATCGACGATTTACTTTCATTTTCATTTAATTCAATTTGCATCAGTGAAAAAATATAGAAGCTTGACACATGATTAAAGATCCGGTTATATGTGTAATGAAATTGAATTCAAGCATACGTTGTATATTTCTAATAGAAAGGTTGACCTAATTCTGGACAGATTAAATTGTTTGATTAAGTAGCACATCATCCGCCAAGGATTTGAAGCTTCACTATTCACAGCTGCTTCTGAATGCTGAAATTTGTCCATCTTGGAACAAACATTACTTTACAATTGTTCACACGGCTGCGACTGAACTAATCAGCATTATTTCAGTTGGATTAGTGTTTAAGACGTTGGACTAGAGACAGAAAGGGGTGCGGGTCCAATTCCCACCATCGGATCAGCCCAGATTGGCTGCCGTGGCGTGTCTATTAGCAAGGCACTTTACTTTACTATACACTACCATAAACAACTGATTTGTTTGTTAATAAAGTCCCTTGCAAAAGGGCACACCACTGTAGCCAATTAGCGCTGACCATCAATGGTGGGATTCGAACCAATTCCCCTCTGGTCACGAGTCCAACGCCTTAACCATTGAGTCACCTTTAGTCTCACGTAGTGTAAAAATGACAACTTTCTATAACTATTTTGTCAATCATCTTATTAAAAAGAGAAAGAGTCGCAAAACCACACTACTCACAGTCGTGCATTTTTATGTTCACGCGCGACTTGGCTGCGTCACGGCCCCTAACGAGCATAAATAAACCAAGGTTTCCATTCAGACTTGGCACATGAAAATTACAATATCTGACAACGGCTGATGTCATAACATTACATACCGCAATCCGGCTGAAACAGGCCAGATTCAGTCTTACAAGATATTATCTCACAAATATTTGAGTATGATAAAGAAGTAATACTACACTAACTTGTGACTTCGAGTAACACTTCTGAGCACAATTGAGAACAAGTACATGGTGTAAATTAAGTAAGCAATCATTGTTTTTCCGGTATATGTACACTCAGAAACCAATTGCTACCGATAAGACTACGTCTCCCGCTGATACAATAAATATCCATCCAGTTTTATTATTGCCTCTCCCCCCACCCTAAATTTCTGTTATATATTTCACCTCATTTTTACACACACACACACACACACACACACACACACACACACACACACTTCAACACACAACATTGTCCTCTCCCATTGCTGCTGGTTAAGGGAAATTGCATTGGAGATGCTTGATAAAAAAATACCATGATCTTTATTACCTCGCTGAAAGGCCAAATGAGGTTATGGTTGATCTAGCATTCGTCCATCTAGCGTCTTGTGTCGCCCGTAAACATTTGCTTTTTTCAACTATTCTCAAACACCACTGTACCAATTTCAATGAAATCTGGTAGACAACATTACATTATGGCATGAACGTTTTTCAGGTTTTTACAAATGATGCCGATCGGTACGATGGTCGATAGCGGTTGACAGATGACAATACAAAGTAAGTAAAAATTGTAGATGTGCCCATTTTTCTAATATGTGTTCTCGACGGTCTACAACTCAAGCATTCGGACCACCTGGGCTATTTGTGCGAGACAACAATATGCCTGGATGTATGTCGGCGCAGTAATTTACAGAAAAATAATAAATTTTGTTCGACGGATATTTCTTTACAAAAAAAAGAAACCGGTATCTATTCGGACCACCTAGACTTATTCTACCACTGGATTGACCGAGGATTTGCGAATGACAAACTATTTCGATCAATCCTTGTTTCGTAAATAACCGAGGTGGTTTGAACGTCAGCTATCAGCATACCTTCGAGGAATGATCCGTAGGATTGACCTCCAAGTTGCGACTACAAATCAAGGCTGACAAGGTAACAACAATTTTTGCATGTACAAATTATAATACTACAATGTGTACATGTACAGATATTTGTTACTTTGAGTTATAATTGGTCGACTACTAAATAAATAACTCGAGAGGTTTCGTAGTTTTCAGAAAGCTGTATTGTTCTTTCTAATGTATTATTGTTAAAGGAATGTTGTTAATCCGTTTTAGTTCTAAGTTGTAAGTCACTACAATTTTGTACATGTACACAGCAAATTGTGTACATGTACAGAATTTTGTTACTTTAAAATATAGTCCTGTCATGTACACATTTTAGCAAAATCTGTACATGTACATTTTTGGCAACTTTGCTGTAGACTGACATTACCACGGTTTAGATAAATTTGCACATGTACAAATTTATGTTACTTTGATGTTGTAATTTGTTGACCACAATCGGCAATCGTTACAACAACAACAAAAAAACCCCAAGAAGTTGCCTAAAGCATCGGCCACTGTCCTCCACCGCCCGCCATTGAAAGTCTGAAGCACTGGAAGTCAGACATAGTACTCAGTCAATCATGGGCTATTACTCAGAAAAAATATGGTCAAAATCTTTATTGAAATCGATATTATCTACGATCTTGATCATATACAGCTTAATACCTAATATGATTTTATTTTTAATGTGAGAGCTAGTTTACACAAGCCATTGGGATATTCTAAGTCATTCAAGGGTCAGAACCTTGTAAAAAGAAATTGTCAAAATCCGTTAATCATCAAACCTTTTTGAGATCTAGTTGAGATAAAGCGTTTCAAGAAATATGTTTTGAAATCAAATAAAAGGTGTGGACGCCTGTGTTTAAAAGTGATGCATGGCTATTCTAAGCCTGTCATGGATCATAACTCTGTAAAATATGGTGAAAATCTGGTCATCATTAATCTCCTGATTAGAATTGCATTAGCAAATATGGTGAAAATCTGGTCATCATTAATCTCCTGAGAAGAATTGTATTAGGTAATCTGGTGGAAATATAAAAAAAATGTGAATGCTATATTGTTCACTGTCCAGTGTAATGCTTATTCTAAGTTGTTCAAGGGTTACACCTCAGTGAAACATCCTCAAAATCTCATCATCATCAAAGTTTATATGAAACCTTGTTAAGATGAAGCTATAAAGCCAAATGGTTGAAATCAATTATTTTTTTTAAACAAATGCGAATGCTATTGTGTTCCACTGAGATGCCTATTCTAAGTTGTTAAAGGGACATAACTCTGTAAATTACGGTAAAAGTCTGATCATCATCAAACTTCACTGCATATTTGATTGGAATCAAACAAAAAGTGCGAATGCTAGAGTGTTCACAAGCCAATATTTACTGGTTAACAGTACCTATTCTTACGTTTGGCAACGATGTCAGCATCTCAGTGATCTTATAAGAATGACCTGATGCCCACTTGGAGCTCTTGTTATCATAAACGCCTTTTTCAGCTTCCTTTGATTTATTAGCTATTAAGATTTCATTATAAGAACACACTCAAACTATGGAACCTCGTGAGTACGAATAACCCTTGAAGTCACATGACGTTGAGTTAGTTTCGGAACCTCACTTCTAATCACGTGAACATTCACAAGAATGAAAGAAAGAAAAAACAAATTCTACTATTTTGTTTTTCATTAAGAACAAATTCAGTTAAAATAAAGACTACCATTTCTGTTTTATTCAAGATAAGGAAGCCATTTTCAAGCTGTCTGAAAATATGCTACATTACTAATAAAATGCAAACACCAAAATTACCAGGGATATTTGCATTAATCTCATCGATGCCTTGCTGTTAGGCAGCTTAAAAATTTCTCTCGTTTGCATTTTCGCAACAAACGGGCTACGTGTAAAATAGATAGAAAAGAAAAAGCGGTTTTGCCAGAAATAAATATTAGGAAGCCACATCATAGGAGAGAGAGAGAGAGAGTGACGGAAGAGATCCATAAAGACACGTACACTTGTTAAAATTTTGTTATACTAGTCGAATTTATAATCGTACTCTGATGTGAGTAATGCAATAATGTTAGTAAAACAAATTCTGTACCTTTTCCAAACTTTTCCCAGACTGGTTTGGATTTTTTTTCCAGACCCCTCTGGCACATGTATTCGAAGTCTGTGTCGCTATATAAATGAGCAAGTTCGTTCGTTCGTTGGATTAACGACGTGTGCGGCCATTCGGCCATTTACGTCGGCAATGAGCAAGTGGTATCACCATAATATAAAATAGCATCCACCAATCACAAGTGGGTGATAGGTATTGTGTCTTGCCAACCGCGCTGAACCAGCAGGGCTGCCCTTAGACCAAATGGCACCCCAGGCGACGACTGTCTTCAGCAAAATAAAACACAGCAACCCGAAATTTCATACTTATTCCAGACCTTTAGGAGAAAATCTTTATTTTCCATACTTTTTCCAGGTCTGGAAAAGCACTCTTTTTTCCCCATACTTTTTTCCGGACTTTCCAGACTTTGTGTGAACCCTGCAATAACAGCCACATTTATATATTTTAAAAAAAAAATGCTGGCGCGGGGATGTAGACAAGACTTGATGCACCGTCCTGCATATGGAGGCAGGATCCGCGGTGGCTTAGTGGTTAGCATGCTGGACCTGCGGTTCAGTCACATCGGTTACAATGCTGTGTCCTTGGCAAGGCACTTTATTCCACAACAACTGATAACATATTGTGTTGCTGTGCCGAAAAACACCAAACCAAACCAAATTTATAAAGTGATACAACGAACACAATTTCCTTCACTGACTAAACCAGTCTAATTGTTATTATTACGGAGACAGAGTCACAATAAACACGGTGTACAATACTTGCTTACATTGCTAGTTATCTGCCAGTCCATTCGGCTTTGATCTCTCTATTGGTTACGGAAGAGCTGCAGGGTCCTAAACATGTGGGTTGTTGATTCGCGGCAGTAGAAGATTTGGGTAAATTGGTGTTTAGGGAAAGTTTGCCTAGCAGAAATAAATCACGCTGTTTTAATATTATGTTGCCGTAAGCAAGTCTAATGGCTAGTTATTTCCTTATGTAACTGAAGGTCAAGGTAGACTGTATCTGACACTATCTATAGAGACTCATTGTTAGTATACAGGCCGTTGTATGTTTTTGGCTTTTACAATTATCTTTGCATGTACAGGCCGGTTTTAGCTGGTTTTGGCACATGACAAGAGACGAAGACATGTATCCGGCGTGGCATATAATGAAGTTTTGGCATAAGGGTGAATGCTTGTGAAATCTTGAAGCATTGACAAAAAATAATTTACATATTTACATAGCTAAGGGTCCATGCAATCAAAAATCACTAAAAAAGGTATAGGTCTGTGTGCATTTCCTGGCGCTACACTTAGCTGAATATCTATCCCCAAGAACGGGTCATTACACAGAAAAAGCCTGGGGAAAAGTACTCTGTTACTAAATGCTCATATAATAATAGCTCAATTATTATTTAAAACTTCATCAAATTTGCATAGGCTGAAATCATAGACTCCTCTTACCAAATGCACAAAGAAAATGGTGTGTTGGTGAGTGATTTTGTTTTCTCAATATGACGTAATTATTCAGATTACCTCGATTTTCCGCAACAGAAAGCACGTACTGCTGATTTACGGCAAGTCGTCAATTGCTGAAGATTTCCAAAGGTCTCGTATACTTTTGTTGACTGTATGTATATATTTTAATAGGACTGTTCTCGCATACATCACAATTGTATAGTTTTTCTTTTTCATTTTTCAATAAAAAGACAGAAGTCGCAATCACGTCATTTCATTTTACGTACAATCTCTCCCAGACTTCTTAGCGCTATAAACCCCAAGCTACAAAGTGACGACACATCGATGATGTCGTAATGATATGATTATGTCATTTTGAGCTGCGCAGTAAGCGTTGATTTGACAAAAGCGGACTACCTTGAACCCAGTTATCAACTCAACCTTTACTCTATATACATTCCTTCATACTTATTCCTTCGAGCAAACGCGAAGACAAATCCCGAAAGAAAGAAAGAACGATAAAAAGAATAAAGGAAGAAAGGGATTAACAAAATAATCAGATGTTTGTAAAAAAAAAAAAAAATTCTTTTGTGCAAACTGAATGCAAATGTAATTTAAAGTTCGACGAACACATGTAAGATTTAAGAGGAAGGGAGAACAATACAATAAAATGTTTATTTACTTTAACTGGTTCTCTTTCTGCTAGTATACAGCACTGTTTATTCCGCTCAGGTCACGAATGTGACAAATGAGGAGTACAAAGTAAATCAAAAGTAGATAAACATGTTGTGTAATGGAGATATTATATATTTAAAGGGGACTAATGATGTAGTTACAATCATGGTATGTTAATTAATCTGTTCGAGACAATTTAATTAGATGGTTGCTACAATATTATTCATCTGGTAATACAAATCTTAAACATGATGCCAACTGTTTTTTTTTATAGTTTGCATATTACTCAGGCCATTCTTGTTTTAGATTTGAGCTGTTATATAAAAGAAGATATACACATATCAAAACATATGATATTACGTACCACTGTTATATAAAACAAGATATAAGCATATCGAGACATATGATATTACATACGTGGTGATTACAAAGATTTCATTTAACAATATTTTCTATGAAAGAGCAGTGAACTTGCTGTTACTGTGGACAAAATCATCAGGTAAAGAGGTATTGGTTATTGGCTTTTTAACAGAACTCAAGTGTTTGATGATTCTTATAAACCATCTGATGTTGTGGTGTTTGGGTTAAGGTAAATGTTTGTGCCAAAAGATGCGCGGATCCTTGATTCTCTGAAAAATAAGAATCCATGGCCGTACATGTCACTAACGTAGTGTAGTTTTTTTAATAAGAAACCTTTCACGAAAGAGGTGACATTTTCACGAAGATTTCAACTGCCAATACTTTTTTTTCACGCAATAGTGTGCACCCTGGCCAAACGTGTAAAAAAAAAATGAAGCGATTTTTCATGGAGAAACTTTCATAAGTCCTTTTCTTCACGAAAAGACACAAACTTTCATGAAGATCGTTACTGTTTTTATGAAACAAATCCCATGTTCATAAAGACTGAACTAATGTTCAAGAGTTACTTTTATCGTAAAAGGTTTGCATGGATGTGTGAAGGTATTTTTGCGAAACAAGTGACATTCGCGTGAAAAAGTAATTTTTTTTTAAAGACTGCATTGACAGGCGCTATGTAGGGAAGAACGTGGCATTCTTCATGAAGATTACACCTTTTCATGAAAAAAGTAACGTTTTTCGTGACACTTATTTGGACATATACTGCAACTTTTTTTGTGAAAAAAGCCTTTACAATTTACGCGAAGAAAGCTGTTTTCGCAAAGAAATCAGTCTTCAAGAACATTGCATAACTAGCCGCTCATGTAATAAACGCGTCGACACTTTAATGGGAACCCTCACTGGCTGATAATATAAAGGGACAATAAAAGATCGGTTACCTAACCAATAATTAGGCAAGATAGAAACGTGCCCCCTGGGTCTAATACCCTGGATCCGCTATCCCCATAACCCCATCTACACCATGGGTAACTAACGTACACTTAATGATGCTCATTTATTTGTGTACATGTAGTATACTTGAACCCGCAGGCAAGCAGCGTTCTATGATGATCTTCGAAATAAATAATACCGTTTAAACCAATAAGTAGATCTGACAGACACTGATGAAGGTGCACGTTCTGCCGACCTTTGGAATTCCCGATCCACTTATTTTTAGTAATCTATTAGATAAAGCTTTTGCATTTCGTGTTTGGGAGTGTTATAGGTAGAAACGGTATGTTCCTAATTAAATTTGTCACTTTCATAAATGTGAAAGCTTTAATTTGACTGGGGAATCTAAAGGTCAACAGAACATGACCTCGTATTCTTCAGATCTCCGTTATGTCTCTGGTCTGAGATATCGAGTTTTCCCTAAGGTCATAAAACTTTACTCGACATTTCGAGTAATACGTGTTATTCCAGGCATGAAAGCCTGACTTGAGATAGACACACTCAACCTTTACATTAGTTCAAATATTATCAAGTAATATTCAGAGTCGAGTCAAGTTTGTTACGACAGAGGGGCCTAATCGTTTCAGAACAGGTCATAACCCACATTAGAAATGCCATTAGAACATTTTAGTAACATATACCGATAAACAATCGTCAAACCTGGTAAGATGTTATCATCTATGGTTAAAACTTTATTGCTTACATCTGTCATCAAGACATATTGACTTCTTCTTGCTATAATTCGTCTTACATTTGGTACTCGTAAGAAACAAAAATAAATAAATAAATAAAAGATCTCTAAACGAAAAGGCTTCACTAGTACAATTGGCGAAGAGACCCCTAACTTCCAAAATACAATGAATAATCTCCAACTCACCCATGCGGGCTTGAGGATGTAGAAAAGGTCCATTGCGCGCTCTCCTTTAATTCGTACGAGGCGAGGAATGGAGACAGGAACCGCGGTTTCTGAGTGGCCAGCGTGCCGGACTTGCGATCGAAAGGGTGCGGGTTCGAATTTTACTATTGGATCAGCCCGGGTCAGCTATGGCAATGTGTCCTTGGGCAAGGCACGCTCTGCCGTAAAACACTAAACCAAACCAAATAACCCGACACCCAAAGAAAGTCTATCCCCCCCCCCCCCAGTTACAATTGTGTCATTTTTTTAAAATTCACTACTCCTAGCATATAGAAAGGGTGTAATCAGTGACTAAATAGACAATTTACTGGCTGCGTCCATTCAATGAAATAAATCATATCCCATAAAAGACTACGTATTTTATACAAAATGCTGTAAGATTGCAAGGTTGTATCCTATGACCCTCGCTGTCTTATTCTTATATTAAAAACTAATACATAAAACGCAATGAACAATTTATTTAAATGGATTTCAACAAATTAGAAAGACTATTCCTGTCATAATATTGTTCAAACATGCGTTGTCCACGATTTACCTTTCACACCTGCAACTTATTAGTTTACATTTGTAATGAGCCGTGTAATTGTAGAACGTGTTATGAATACCTAATAGAAATAGAAACTGACATATGACTAACTACTATACAGGCAAAAGCTGATTGATGGTAATACAATTTATAAAAGTCTAGATAACATCTGGCAAACAACTTGGTTGTTTGTGCCAATTCTTGGAACATAATACAATGTGCATGAATGTTTAATTGTAATTAAAGGTTGCATTTTCATATAAGTACAAAAGCTTAATTGTACCAACACTTTTTTTTATGGTAGATTCTAACATGAAAGGCATTCTTTCTAATACTCAATGCAAACACATATAAGGCCATTCATGGAAGGAAAGTTGATAATTTTATGTCAAAATTTCAAGGGCACTGCACTGTCGATCCCTTGATACAGGTTATTGGGTAAAGTGTGTATTGGAACTAAATTAAACTTGTAGTAATGAAAGCCGATTGCAGACCCATTTATGTTAGTTGAAGAGGAAAATTTCCACAATGCAGAACTTTAATATATTAATACAATACATTATTAGGCACTTTAATAAAAGAATTTGCTTATTTGTACATTCTGTCTATACATGTCATCAACACGATAATCTTTCGCTTTTTTTAATCTAAGTTTCCAAGCTTGACAAACTAAGTTCCTCTCAATCTACTGTTTTATCTTCCTTATATTATATATAATTCTTACCTTAATAATTTTAACCGTAAACAGATATTTTAGTTTTGAGCAATATATGCTGCATGTCACCGTCGAATATTGTTTTTCTAGTAAATGATAAAACCAGGTCCCCAAAAAGTTACTTTCTCGAGTTCAGATTCTGCATTCCTCTAAAGCACATGATGTAAACATTTGATTGCACATACACTAGGTTATTATAACAAATTCTAAAGGTAATGAGATTGTCACTCATAGAAGCTTATATCCAAATATTTTCAATACCTGAAAAAGAAAACAAATTCGGCCTCCAAGAGTTACTTCCCTTTAACAAACAGATTTTAAGGACTCACGGTACCAATTCAACTCCTATAGTAGTAACCTTATGGAAACACCAGCCTATTATAAATTCAATAACATTAAATGCGTAAATACTCATGATCAAACCTATATCTCCAAGTATAGACCCATCGTTGATGCGAGCTTCTGTGTGGAGAAAACGTTATGAGCTGAGGCATTATTTTGATCTACATGTGTTTCAAACACGTGTTTACAATTCCACAACTAAAGAATCAGTGCTACTCTCAGTACTGAGTGGTCCTAAGTAAAGTCTGTAAAAAAAACCAACTGAAATTGCATCAATAGAAAATTGTCTTTAGTTTCTCAGTTATAAATATGATGTGCTCTCAAAAAAGATTGAAATTGCATCAACAGAACATTGTCTTTAGTTTCTCAGTCATAAATATGATGTGCTCTCAAAAAAGACTGCAATTGCATCAATAGAAAATTGTCTTTAGTTTCTCAGTCATAAATATGATGTGCTCTCAAAAAAGACTGCAATTGCATCAACAGAACATTGTCTTTAGTTTCTCAGTCATAAATATGATGTGCTCTCAAAAAAGACTGCAATTGCATCAACAGAACATTGTCTTTAGTTTCTCAGTCATAAATATGATGTGCTCTCAAAAAAGACTGAAATTGCATCAACAGAACATTGTCTTTAGTTTCTCAGTCATAACTATGATGTGCTCTCAAAAAAGACTGAAATTGCATCAATAGAACATTGTCTTTAGTTTCTCAGTTATAAATATGATGTGCTCTCAAAAGATTCTTTTACTGTCAACCAATCATGGATCTCCAAACCCGTATATATTCTATTTAATGTTAGACTGGCTGCCCATATTTCCATATAATCTGTACCACGAGTCCTTAATTTACGATCATTTTTGCACTGCTTCCAAATGGGCCAAGGTATGTATGATAGAGATGTGGTGAAATGGATCAATCACTTTTCAGCCATAAAGACGGCAAACAGATCGATTTTGAAACAATTATAACCATTTTTCTATCTGCATTACCTCGTTACAAGGTTAGTTATGCAATGCAGCAACTGAGAATGATTTATGCACATGTGAAAGCGAAATATAATTGCAAGGGCTTTTCCAATTAGATCTCAATGGAGTTACAAGGAATTCTGATATACAGTGAGCAGATTAAAGTCGCAACATCTCAGCAATTGCCCAAGAAAAAGTTTACTTATTCGTATGCTTTGTGATAGTTACGAATGCCAATCCAATCAACTCGAAAACGATGCAATTCCAAAAAGAGATTCTGGATGTTTTTAAATGGAAAATCATGCCTTCAGCTTGTTATCACTGTATTAATTCTCATTTAATTCTAAGTTATTGTAAAAGTTGTGGCCTTTCAGATAACCATGATATTGGCCGAAGTTTAATTATCACTAGAACGCGACATGTTGGCTCTCTCCTGGTGCTCTGAGACGAACAAAATCAACTACCCATTCTCTTCCGGTGACGTCTCACCGGCACATCTCTCTGGTGATATTAAGTGGGATGTAAACGTTTTAATAGGACTCTACAATACTCAGATTGCTTCTATATTTTACTAAATTTGCGCACACTATATTTATTAAGATGGATATTATTAAACAAATATGTATGCATAAGAATTCTACATTTTTAAAAACGGTAAATACATTCTTTTTATAAATATTAACACAAAATCCACTTTTCTCAACTGAAATCATGTAAATGTCGGCGACTGATTAATAACAATGTGAAATTTTTAATATACAAGTTTACTTATACATGAAAAATATATCAATACTATTAAAACTATGTTTCTTTTATTCTTCTTTTATTAGCTAGTGTGAGTACGTCTACAATTTAAGATGTTGAATGATCGCATTTCACAAAGCCGGTCGACAGATTGATCCGAGATAGAACGTGTCATTTGTCATGGTTACGTGATACGTTTTTCACAGCACGTGACAGACATTAATGAACGTAGGCATCATAGATTAAGATGAAATTTGTGGATAACAGTTGCTCATTCTTTACATCATGTTTGTTATTTTAAGGCCCACACCATAAGCTAAGTTGTTCTTGCGGCCAGATGAACTACAAAAAGTGAGTTCCAAGAGCTTTAAAAAAAATCCTACCTTGGTTCCCATAGAACTGCGTGACCACAGGTAATAACATATTATTTTTTCCTTTCACCCGATACTTCCCTGTTACATGATAACCGGTTGTATACCTCGTCAATGAGGTAGATATCATTTTATTTTTCGTCTGAGCAACAGTTCCTACGGATGAATAATGTTTACAACAGAAAACTGCAATGTCTGGACCGCGCGTTTCGCCCAGATAGTTCATAAAGTTGGATAAGAGATATCAGTGTAATCCATGCTGTACTTAATCCATTGCAATCGGACTAAAGTTTTAGGTACATCTTACATGGGTGAATGATTGCTGGGAAAATGTACGCAATTTGAAAAAAAAGAGATAGATGAACAGACAGGCAGATAGCCCGATAGATAGATCTGCAGGAAGTTGAACAGAAACATGTATTCAAAACAATACTTACTAGGGCAGAGCTATTACACTTTTCATGAAAAGTACTGGCTGAAGTCTGCTGCTATGCTTGAACGCTTTGTAAAGATTCGCCAACACGACGATAAAGAAACATCGGCTATCATCTTCCTTTCATCGTAACACATCATGTAATATGTACATTGCTCCTGATGACACAATCAGACGATTGTACAGAGTTTCAGGGTCCCTGAGTACACAGATAAATTTGTATATCTGTACATTACTACAGGGATATTCTCACTAACTTACACATATGGCATTAATACTGAAAGTGCAGACGACATGAGGTAATGTTTACGGTATATTCTAATGCTGTTCAGAAGCGAACAGAACAGAACCTTTATTTGGTATTGAAATCTCAGGATTCAGGCTGACGACATATGATAACAACGGAATGCTTATATGTATTAGGTGGTAGTGTGTGTAGAGAGTAGTTATTAAACGTTTTTGGATACAAAGATATATGTGTCTAAATAGGGTGCGCATTACTATCGTATGATGTACACCACAACCCAAACAGTACATTATGAGAAACATTTTTTTTAACGGTATTATGCATATTATACATACGAACACACATGTACATATACACACACAGCGTATCATGCGTGTGTATACCTGCACTTATATGCATACATATACCCATACATACACTTACACACATACAAATTACACATATATACGCACCTCCACACATTCATGCATATATATGCACATACACATATACATATATATATGTATACATACCATAAACATACATATGTATGCGTGCATACAAGTACACATATATATATATATATATATATATATATATATATATATATAATATATATATATATATATATATATATATATATATATATATATAAAGACGTGCACATCAAGTCAGCGATGCAATTTATATGTTGCTGGCAACTGCATAAATTGTTTCAAAATTATGTCAACAAATTTAGCAAGACTTGTTAATGTTGAGCTATTTCTGGAGGAAAATAGTTTACCGAACTTTATTACATTAGGATTAGTACAAAAGGACAGACAAACAAATAATGAAAGTCATCACCTAAGTCATTCTTATTGCACACGGTGTATTTTATATCTTGTCTTGGCATGTTTTCCTAACGTCCTCATTGTACTAGAAGTTTGTGGTTGCTAGTTGTAAATTTTAGCAAAGGCAAATAAGCATTTATTTCTAACGATATCAAGTACTTCTTAAAGTTTAATATATTCAAGCCATTTTTAAATAAAGCCGGAATGTATATCACTCAACATGATATTGTATATTTTTTTTTTTTTTTTTTTTTTTTTTTTTGGGGGGGGGGGTAATTTTGGAGTCTTTTGCATTTATTATTGAGATCCAAAATACGATCATGTGACATTTAATATACTAGTAATTTTAGTAAATGTCAATTGGTTTCCTACCAAGCTCTAAATAAAAAAATAAGACTGGTGTGCTCTTTCTGAGTTTTGTTATACATCTTGGGAATTCAAGGTGTACATTTCCAATAAAATGAGTATTTTCGAATTCCCAAACGTCACATCCGTACAGCAAAATAGGTAAAATTGTGTGATGACTTGTAACTGTAAATCCATTGGAATAAGCAGATTGTTTATTCTTCTTTACAGAAGATGCATGGCTTTTATTGCGTGTTCAACATTGTGATTTAAAGCTTTTAAAAAACGCGATTTCCGCCCTTTTTACACTGAATACAATTTTGATTTCAGGAGTTTTCGACATTTTGAATCGGACAAAATAAAACAAAATAAAAAATTCAAAGTAAAATTTATGAAAATTTACAAAACATTGCCCTTTGAAGTGTCGCCCCTAATTTTATCTGTTAACATTATTTATATTAAGCCAATCGTATAAAGTGCAGGATGTATTTGCGCAGACACTATAAAATCCATGTCTGACTGAAGAAGGATATCGTTGGAGCAAATAAGTTAAATAAATTTTAAGCAAAGTATTGTTAGTTTCGTTTGAGAGCATGCATTTTGCTTTAGAACAGTTCTGTTACTGTCTGAACTTCTACTTTCTACGCTTCCACCGATCACCCCCGCCATCCCCACTATGCATGCCCAGGAAATGGGAACGGGACATGATATCATCGATAAAAATAGATTTTTTTGTTGTTGTCGTATACACTGCTTTTTACTTCGCGAGAGACGGGTACACTATTCTGCCATTATAACATAAGTTTTTCTTGCATCGATGTGCGAAAAACAGTCAAATATTGTCGGGCACATATTCTCTTCTTATCGTACGTGACTGGTACACCATTCTGCTATTTAAAGAAAAAAATGTTGGCAGACATGACAAACACTTTAAAAGGAGTATTTCTTTACATTACTGGACTAAAATCCTTGCAAATGAAAACGTCCAAATTACTTATCTTGTGCAATCCTGAAACAGTAAGTCCAGCTGTAATAGCACCACAAGTATCACAAAAATTTGACCAGACCTGCCGCTGTCCGATTGGTTCTAATTAACGTTAGATTTTGAGTATATGATTAATAACATAACTTCCAGTATTTCAAAGGCTTAGTCAGTGTTAGGCCTTGTGCCCGTCTAAACATGGCCCAAATACCGCTACGAGCGAGGTTTGTGACTATCAAGCCGTCATTAGGAAATGATATGGATGTTACTTTACAATCTTAAAAGCACGTGCAAATATTTAAAGTACATTTTTGTGGTGATTTCAAGTGTTCTTAAACCATGTAATTATGCTGAGTTACAAATGATTGACTCACAGAACAATGAATGCGCTGCTGTTTATTAGCACAGAGGGAAGATAACAGACACTGGACAGAAACAATTGCCGCATGATGCATTTTTTTTTTGAATATTGTACATTTGGTGATTTTTGTATATAGGAGTTATTCAGAAGCCAAGAGAACGCAGCTCATTTTAAATAATCAAGTGCTTACATTATTTGACACTATTATAACTTAATGTGTGCCCAACCATATGATTCGCTAACCTCCTCAACAGTTAAGGTTTGACACCCAGTGCCTGCAATATTGCCACAAACCACGATCGGTGGTTTCTCCTGAGCCACTAATACAGTCCACACCACCTGAGAGGTTAGAGTAACTAGGATTCACACCTTTTAGCTGTAGGTTTTCTATGTCTATTACACCGAATTATTACATACAAATGAACCTCTATGTATCAACAACTTTCTTCAGAGGCTAATTTTATCACTTCTCCAATGTTAATCTCACCATTCTACGTCACAGGCATTTGGATCACTTCTGGTGTTCTACATTGCCCTTTCAATCCCAGCCAATCGAAGTATTAGTCGCAGTGTTTGAAAAACTCCCAGCCGCTCAGACAAAAAAAAAAAAAAAAAAAAAAAAAAAAAAAAACCTGAGATAAATATCTGCTTATTGCGTGTCTCTGTTGCATTACGTCATAACGTTCTCGCACAATATTCCTTGTGGACAAATCAGAAGCAAAAGCTTACGTTTAATCTAACATATTGTTTAAGATGGCGGCGTCAGATTCGAAGCAAGGTGTTGCTATTAATTTTATTCTAAGAAATTGTTCCATAAAAAGTGGCGTATGGAGGACACGGAAGTTGTAGGTATTTGTTTCGGTTGTCTATTTTTTTTTTTTTAAATCTGATCGGCTCTGCATTCTTCGAACACTTCGACTGTACTCGTACCTTTGCAATAAAAAGAAAAACTAATGTATTTACTAACCGATTTTTCTAGTCACAACAAGTACCATACAGGACCAGTGGTGGATCCAGAAACATCGAGGGGATGGGGGGATGGGGAGTGGCGGCGTAATCAAATAGGCGAGAGGTCTCTGTGACGCAACCCAACGTGGGGGCCCAGGGGGAGAAGCGCCTGAAAGTCCTGCAGTTTAGGCGTTTCCAGGGCATAATTTTAAACATCCAACTGTAATGAAAACTTACTCTAGGAAATCTGCCGGTTGTTTCGCGCTTATGGGGGGGGGGGGGGAGGGCGTCAGTTTCGGTCCCTCCACTCCCTCACCAGATCCGTCCCTGTGAACACACACACGCACACACGTTAAAATAAAATTAAATTCTTGTCCTATTTTCAGAATATACCATCTACTTAGATTGTAGATATGAATGTGCGTATGTATGTATTGGTATATTATTATATTGTTCTTTAAACGTATGCTATTGCCTCGAAAATACCTATAGAGGTGGGAGCCACGGTAGCTCAGTTGGAAGTGCATCAGACTCGTAATCCAAGCGTCACGGGTTTCATACCCGTCCAGGCCAGCCCGGTACAGCTGCTTCGGTGCGTCGTTGGGAAAGGTGCTTAACTTCCATTTCCTCGGCATGACATAGCCAATAATGTGTTAAAAGTGCCGTTAAAACCAACAAAAACAACACACACACACACACACAAGTTCTCCAAATTTGCCTACTTTAGGTAGGTAATTAGGTTACTTCTTTATTTTACGGAAGAATTGTTTTCAAAACATTTAATTTTGGTAAAGTTTAGGAAATGGTGTCCGTGCTGTGTGACGTTGCTTACCTGTAATTTCGTACAAACGCTTATATCCTCAATTTCAAGTTGACCCATTTCTAGACTGGTTCTAATATTTTTGTATACTACCGCGAGTCAGCCATTAATCGCCTCTTATGACACGCGGGAGGGCATATTTACATCCCTCAACCCTCAGTGGAAGCATAATACTTCAAAGGAATGGAACTACGACTACAAGCCTAGGGAAACATACAAGTTATTCATTATCCAGATAAAGAAAAAGAAGGGGAAAAATGTATTAGCGTTGGATATCGATCTATTGCAGAATAAAGAGACAGATTACGCAACAATTGGAGTCAAAGTCAGCACTATCGATAAATGGCCGCGGATTTCAGCGGTTAGATATGGATCTTCCTGATCAAAAAGCTTCTTGATTTTAAAAATGATGGCCTGAAAAGAAACGCCGGGCCTACATAATATAAAAATTACCAGACTTTTAACATAGGCAATTCTTTTGACATTATAATACAGTGTTGAGCAACAGTGTCGTATGTTTATCACAGAGGTGTGGCTTTGTGTGAATCATCAATTACTATTATTATTATTATAATATGAAGAATTAAAATATCAAACCATGCTATGAAATATTATCACTCACCTTTGTGTAATGTGTGTCAGGCTTCGACTTCTATTCTTTTACCGGGTCCGGATTGCTTTAATGCAGTTTTGATTTCCTCTCTGTGCCTAGGTCACAAAGGTTTAGTTACGCCATGCGATCAGCTGTTTGCTATTAATAGCCACGCAGAGATTTGCTACCAGCTGCCGGCTGAGAACGGAAGGAGGTTGTAAACATGTACTTTTACTCTCTGTCCCTCTAACACCTTCTATTTCTGTTTATCTGTGTAAATGCTGATTTGTAAGTCAATTTTACATTTGATTCAAAGTTTAAATGTGTATATTTATATTGCATATAAGTGTAATACATTTACAAAAAGGGCTTTTCATTACAGCGGACTTAAACAGTATCCCTTTCGATTTACCACTTGAAAGGCACTAAAAGGCCTCAAACAGTCAAGTTGACCTCCGATCGATACTTGTGTGTTCCGGAACAGTTGTTTATTGAGTGATTATTGGCATAAGACCTACAATGTCTATACTTGTCCACATTATGCTGATTTACTATATTTATTTAGATCAAATGCACGGTATATTATTTTACTATGCTTCTAAGGAGGTCGTTTTCTCCCGGGATTGTCTCATCGGGGATCAAGTGAAACATCAGCGTCCTGACATCACGTAAGTCCGCTCAAGACTGGTTTTGACCAAAGCCAGCAGGTTCGCCTATTTCCTCCTTAACGAAGCATTTATTATGGCTGGGGTCGGTCTTTGAGCCGAATTTTGTTTTTAAAGGACAGAATTTATTTTGCAGCAGATAATATACGCCATTGCCATAGAAGAGTAGGAAAATAGTTTCAAACAGTATCGCAACAAGGATGAGTTTTTACTATAATTATTTTTATACAAAAATTGCATTACCACCTCATGCACCCACCAATAAATACTTGTTGCCCAAAGAAATTAGAGATAAGAATTTCTCTGTCAGCGACTTGAATATGAAAGAATGGCAGACAGACACCCACATCCCCCCCCCCCCCGCCCCAAGAAGAGAAAAAAACATTAAAATCTTATTACACCATCCTATTTCACCTACCGACTTGATTGCAATTAATCAACTGTTTATTTTCAACCGTTCTCAGGAAGGACTTAAAAGCATGCCATACAGGTAGGGGCAGAAGAGAAGACAGACAGAGAGGAAGGGATGAAAGAAAGGAAGGAAGGAAATATGAAAGGAAAATTGGACTCTTAAAATTTTCATATGATATATGTGAGTGATTAAGAGAGTCAATGAATTAATGAACGTTAATGACAGACAGTTTTGTTGAGTGACTGAGTTTGTTAGTGGGTCATGTATATGGTATCCAGTTTAATTTTCAACGGCAGTAATTGCCAGGTTGGTAGCTAGGGTGACGCATTCAAATGGCACCTCTTGGATTTCCGTCTCTATGTTGCTATGTCCCAGACTATCGTCGAGCGAAACTCGACGGTATGCTTGGAACTCCCCACCGCATTATAATTCCACATGACATTTATTTGTTTGAACTCGTTTAATTGTTGTTACAGTAAGTGCTACAAGGAAAGTCAGTTCAAATCAGAAAATAAATGTGAGATATATATCTAATATATGTTGTGTTGTGAGTTAAACAGCACAGTGTCTGATTTTTATTTTGAATGAATAAGTACATAAATAAATTAAAAAAATAAATATTGTAAGTAAATACGAGCACTGAAATCTTTAGTGAGACCAAAATCAGAATATAGCTCTACTGTTTGGGATCCCTTCAAATTCAGTCAGATCAACCGACCGCTCGACCTATTGCGACGAATGTCAATCAGCAAGCACATGACATAAGGGTCCGACCACTTATTTCAGGCGGGGGTGGGGTGGGTAATTTGTAATTTTGATTGAGCCGGTTTTTGTTTTTCTTTTACCTCAAGATATTTTTTTTTCTTCAACTAATATAATGGATATGATAGGGGTTATTTTTCTTCCATCAATCAGAGCAAGAATAATTTTTTCAAGCTCTTTGAGGGCCGGAATTTATTTATTTATTGATTTATTTTTAAAATCCCAACCGCCCTCCATTAAAAGGTCGGTTCTAAAATGAAATTAAAACTATCGGTCATTGGATAGAGGGAGGGAAGGGGGTCCAATATCTGTAACAATATAACACAAGGGAAGACACGATTCCTCACCCCAGGGTGCTTTCTGACTCAACTAACATGTCCTATTTTTGTTTTCTTGATGCAAAACTTATGTCCGTTTTAATCAAGAATAGCTCACTTTTCGAAAGATTTCAACAGAGCTCGTTGACTTTATGACATATTGGAGAAATTCGACACTACTCGGATTTCACGCAAACAGAAAGCCCGTTGATGGTTGCGTTCGGATCATGTTTGATTTCACCGTTGACGAGACGGTAAGTTCAGAGCAAAGCCGAAAACATTTTTGTAAAATAACGTTTCTTTAAGAGACTTTGTTTATTGTTTACACGTTCGTACTATGTTGGAGAAAATAGTCCAGTTCTTTTAATATCGCCTGCTTGTTCTCAGTGTCGAAGGAAGATTTGGTAAATTTTCATCATGGATTTAAAAGTCTTCTGTCAATCGCCATAATTTTTATCATGGAAATAAACCCAATTGTAAAGAAATAACTATGCTCATTTTTGGGCGGATCATTCTCCTAAAATCTAAGAGGTCAAGGGAAACAGTACAGCGCTGAACTGCTCGATATGTTTATAAATCGATACCACCACACTATAGTTCTGGCAATGATATGTTAACATCCTAGAACTGGTCAATTCTTCAGTAGCATAGACGTAGTACTTACTTGATATTTCTTCCACAAAGGTGTCTATCACTATGTTCCTATATAACCATTAGATGACCTGATTCTCAAAGACTCTATAATAGACAGACTCTTTCCTTTCGTACTATTCAAACACACAAAAAGACTCCTAAAATTATTCCTTCTGTACCCGAACTCAGATTCGGTGGAAACAGTCAGCGCTAAAATAGTGGAGGAGTGTAAAGAACAGATACCAATAAATAAGCTACAAAATACGTTTAAAATCTAATGTACAGAAGAATATCTCAGTTGTAGATAGTTTTCACGTTTTTCTATTGGAATTTGTTTTTGTTGTTGATGATATTGTTTGTTTGTTTAGAAGTGTTTTGGCAAGGGGGGCAGGGGTCTCAATTAAACTAAATACTTTCACTGACGCACAAACAGCAAATAATACTTATGAATGCTTGCTGAAAAAAGACAAGGCAAGATATTAGTGCATAGGGAAGTAGAACTGAAGTGTAAATCTAATATCACAGATTAAATCTATTAAAACGATTGTTACTGACTTACAATCGATGTGCTGCCATACGTAACCAGTCAGGAAAATGTAAACAACACATGTGAGAAAAATTAAAGTGACATAGAATAACCTTTCGAACGTTAGTATACCTTTTGACCGAGAAATGACGCATTTTATTTATATGACCTATATTATTTAAAAATATAATTTGACGAAATGCATATATTTGGCGATATTCTCTCTCTCTCTCTCTCTCTCTCTCTCTCTCTCTCTCGCTCTCTCTCTCTCTCAGAGAGAGGGAGAGAATTTTCTTGGTTAAACACGGTTCGCTTGAACACCTTGAATCGCTCAAACTTATTTTTAAGTTCCAACAGAAAGTTGGTATAAATATATGAAACCTTATTTACTCGATCTACAGAGCTCTCCTACTGATTTACTGTGTTTTAGGAGTATTCGAGCACACATACATAATCGGGATTTTTAGATGCATATTTGTAGGTATGTACGTAGGTAGGTTTGTAGTTATGTACGTAGGAAGGCTGGTAGGTTTGTAGGTACATGGACGTAGGTAAGCTGCTAGGTTTGTAGGTACATGTACTTATATTTAAGGTGGCATTAACTGCAAAATTTGTTACTACACAAAGTAAATTTTCATTTGTATCATTCGGTTATTGATAAAAGGTTCTGAACTTTTACTGTCGCCACAAAAGTGAAAGGTAACGTTTTAGAAGAAAGAAGCGGATGAAAATTCTTGCAAAATGGTTTGCATGTCGTGAAAAGTATTCATTTGATTCTCCCCGTTTGCAGAGGACACTATTATGCGTCCGTGCTCTAAGCATTTTCTCATTGTTGACGGAACGTGAGAGTGAAGAAGCGAAATGTTCTCATGACCACGTGCTCTTTTTACACATTAGTTCGAATACATCAAACGACAATAACAATGATAAATAGAGCAATGCGCAATTTGCAATAATTATATCGATGATTTTGTTCACCTGCTCTACGCGTCTCAGATGAAATACAGGTAGTTTTTTCAATGTGCTATGTCAGTGTGTTCGATCTACATGACCTCTCCGTTTTGACCTTTCATTGGGGCCTGGTCCAATCGATAAATAGGTATTTAGAACGTGGCTCACCGATAAACAAGTACAGCAGCGTGCATGAATTGTGCATGATTTATGTGAACATGATAAATCTGCCATACTATGCACACATTAAATGCACGCACTGCAGTAACCTATTTCTCGAGTGAACCAGGTCCTTAATGAATATTCCACAGGAAGGTTCAACCCACTGAGATTGGCTGACTGACTGATTTTGCATTAAAGACGCGTGCGGCCATTCGGCCTTGTACATCTGCACTGAGGTTGGGTTACTAACCCACTATATATAGGCGGGTATGTGCCCTGCTGGGTTACAAATCGGTGTCTTTCGGAATTTAATTCAAAAGGAGGTCGTTTGGCACTAACCAAGCCCCAAAATTAAAACCTTATGGAACTGCAAGCACCCAAAATTGGCCTCCCAAAACTGGCCTCTCGTGTGTTCGGTGTCGAAATCCAAAATAACAGTGCGTGCCGGACATCTCAAGCGGGGTCTATGGAGCTGTTGAGGTTGAATATTTAGAGACTTCTGAGACAAGCAACATTGAAAAACAGTTTTCCTTTCGGGACAGGCCGTATTGAGAAAAATTGGGCCGGGGGTGGGGTGTGTGTGTCTTAGCCGCGGCACATGCCCATTACGGTTGTCCGTGGCAGGTGGTGGGAGGGGATCAAACTGACAGGTTATTCTGGTCGACATCCATCTTCGTATTTGTCCGCTGGTATGTAAATAAGAGGGGTAATACAAATAACTACTAACAAGAAAAAAAACCCCTCCCTGCATTTTTTTTTCCTCGTGGAAATTTCTTATATATATTTGACATGTCTTCAGCCTAAGACATGTTAGAAAATAAGAAAACCACTGAAAAACACATATAATTTAAAGATACAGCTAATCAGCTAATACAATCTTTAAAGTGTTTTAACTATAATATGACTTACAAAATTCAGGAAGTCATAGAACGTTACATATCTTGCCATTACTGTTGTTATACTGACATTTGTGGGTTTGACCCTCTACTGCATTTTTAGAACAAAAACCCCATAAAATAAGACAAACAATACAAAATATTGTTCAAAACAAGGTCATAAATTACACCAACTTTTTTTCTCCCTTTAATATAACGCATCTGTATTCATACCACGCGATATTGTCATGTGTTTTGCTTCAAAAATAGTTAGACTCCAGTGTGTCTGAACTCCTAGGGCACATGGTCAAAAACAGAAGTACATGATTGATATTTGTCAAATTTAAATAAAAATATTCGGACTCTTATTGCCTAAGTCGTAATGGTTGTTGTTAAAAATGATAAAATGGATGTATGTACTAAATAAAATCTGACCTACGGTGATGCAGTGTTATTTCATACTGATACTTTTATGTGTTCATCCTAATTAGAGATTTTAGTGATTCGAGGGTGATGTGAGTCAACTTGAGGATGAGTTTTATGCATGATTTCATTATCTGGAATACAGTCTAGTATTGAACAAAAATCAGTTTTTTAGGACGGGGCCTTTCTTTCTTTCTTTCTTTCTTTCCAGTGTCAATTGATTGGAAATTTAACTCGTATTTATTTGAAAGCCTCTTTCCATAGTCAAATAATAATAATAATAATAATAAAACTGAAGCTATTCTGATTACAACACAAAGACTTTCTCATTCACATCCTTTACCTCAAACAATAAATATCAGCAACACCAACATTAAATTCACACAATCAGTACGAAACCTAGCAGTTACTCTAGACAATACTCTCTCATTGCACCAACATGTCATGAACATATGCAAGGCTGCATATCTTGAGCTGAGACGCATCAGCTCCATTCGCAATTATCTTTCAGTTGATGCCACTAAAACACTTGTGTGTTTCTTAGTACTTTCAAGACTGGACTATTGTAATTCAATTCTATCTGGTTCGTCTCAGTATCTACTCCAGAAACTTTCAAAAAGTTCAAAACACAGCTGCTCGGATCATTCTTAGAGTACCACGAACAGAGCACACCTCCCCCCTGCTCTGTACCCTACACTGGCTACCCATTAGATCCAGAATCAAACACAAAAACAAAATTTGTTCTCTGTGCTACGTTTCATTGACTGGCTCCAGTCCAACATACCTATCTCACCTCACCCATGTGTACACACCAGCAAGATACTTACGCTCCTCTTCCGACACTAGTATTCTCATTATTCCCACTATCAAAATGAAGTCATACGGACAACGTTGTTTTGCATACCAGGGCCCAGCAACGTGGAACGAATTGCCCACTGAACTTAGACACACTGACACAGTGATCTCATTCAAGAGTGCTCTTAAAACTCACCTACTTCGACTGCAAGAATAGACCTAAAGACTTAATCATGTTTCCTTACATTTAACTATTTTCAGCATGTTTTTGTTTTCTAATTTCATGGTGTTTGTTTTTCGTTATCATATCATTATATATGTTTTTTTAGGTGTTATCTAATGTTGTAAAGCGCTTAGAGCTTCTAAAGATTAGGTGCTATACAAAGTCCTCATTATTATTATTATTATTATTATTATTATTATTATTAAATATTCAAAATGCCTCTTTTTGTTTTTGATTTCTTCATTACAATTTTAGATAATACAAAACTGATCTTTTCACATAAAACCATCTTTTTCAGGCAAAAAAAAAAAAAAAAAAAAAAACAGCGCAAAGCACACCCAAATCTTTTACTGACAAAAAATGTCACATTAAACTATGTTTGATTAATTACGTGTGTAATTAGCATTAGTAGATGCGTAGAGCACATGATATTAAAACTCTTATGAAAAGTATGAAGAGTTATGTCCCTTTGACCTTGTCAAACGCTCCAATTTATGTACACACACATACACACACAATTACGCAAATCCATAATTTAGACCAGTTTACATTCGCACCGTTGCCTTCTTGCCTCTCTAAATACCTGCTTATTTTGACTTTCTTACTATCTTACCTTTCTTTTTTCCCTGTATTATGGATATATATATATATATATATATATATATATATATATATATATATATATAGTGTTTACCAGCCCCTGCAAAATCAATCGACCTATGTAAGTTGACATAATGATTCATATACATTAATTGTGGTAATTTCAGAGCCGTTATCACCTAAGGAAGTAAGCTGTCTTTACAGAGGAGGGGGCTGTAATTACGCCAACATCTGAGCCGTCCAGGGCGCATTTGTATAAGTTGGACGAACATGTTGTGCAATCAGCGTGCAATAAATAAAAGAGGGAATTGGAAATCATATTGCAAAGAAATTCGAACTGTTCCTAGTTGAATTGATCTAGATGCTCACACCCAATTATGAGACGCGAAAATATACCTTATCTTTAGTTTTGCCCCAAACATTATCCCCTGCATTTTGTGAGTGCTCAAAATAATTGATACTCAACCCCAAAATTACTTCATCTCCCTCCCCTTAATAAATGTAGACCACTCACTAACCAGAATAGTTAGCGTCCTAACTACCATCTTTTCGAATTATGTTATATACGGAATCAGACATTCTTGATTGATATGTTTGGTAACCAATCACCCTTGAAAAGATATTGTCTTAATAATTAGAACTAAACACTTTGATGACAGTAGATCGATAAATTGACCTTGATTGCAAATGACTAATTTCAAACACTTAAATTGAGGAACAGGTTTAGACACTGATGTATCTCAGTGGTTAGCGTGCCGACCTCTTGACCAGAAGTAGTGGTTTCGAATCCTGCAAGGACAAGTCCGAGTCGGGCGCTGTAGTGTGTCCCTAAGCAAGACACTTTGCTCCAGTTGCCTCGGCACGATATAACTTTTCATGTGTTGAAGTGCCCTTAAAACCCCAAACCAAACCTTTTATTACGCTGATTTTGCGAATACTTGCCTTTGTCTCTCCACTGGTTAGTGTCATAGCTTCCTCCATAATGCAGAAGGAATAAAACCAGTGCATTACTTTCACGAACATGAACGCAATGCATTGTTGTGCGGAAATAAACGTCTCGCAAATTTGTGCAGTGCTAAAACGAAAAAACGCGTCCCTACACGAAAGCGTTCAATAGTATATATATATATATATATATATATATATATATATATATATATATATATATATATATATATATATATATATATCTATATATAATAGTACATGTCGAGGAGTCGCGGTGGTCCCGATAGGTTAAGGTGTTGCATGTATAGTCAAAAGTTTCAGAATATGAACATTATCAGAATCACTTGGTAGTTTGGTTTTGTCCTCAGACAAGACGTTTTAATCTCCTTACTACCACAGTGGGATCAGGACGGTTAACAGGACGGTCACAAAGGTTGTTGGTGGGAACTGGGTGTTACACCGAACTTCGGTAAGTGACTTTGTTTTTACTAACATACAAGTGTGTGAATGAGCTGGGTTTTACAAGCCACCAAACACACTGTACCAAATGAAAGTGCGGTAGTTTGTTCAAGACCTTTATATATAAAGATGTCTGACTTGTCATTGATTGTTAAAACACTTTCATCAATCAATATTTTTTATCTTTCAGATTGTATACGATGGATCTAATGGTTTATGAAATATGACTATAATTTTGATCTTTTTCTTTGTATGATATTGTCTCTTCTACACTTTCTTCTAGGTCGATGCTTGTAGTATCTTAGTAATTTCCTTTTGATGTCAAATACTCAAATTCAAGATGGCTACGACAATCCTTGACTTTTTTGTCAGTGTATTTAATTTCTTCTTTTGTGAACGATCATCTGTTATGAAAACAAGATTTTCAGGCGCCACAATGCATTTTCCTTTAAGAGCGACAGATGACGGTACAGTTCCACTGTGTATTTTTTTCTGGTACCATAGTTTACCAGTGGCTTCGTCCAGAACCAGCTCTCAATATTTTACAAAGACTTTATTAAGAGCTTCGTTACAGTGCGTAACTATATCTGTCAAGTTCTATCTTTTAATGCTGCAAAACGAGCATGGGAATCGTTCCATTGCCCTGAATGAGTAAAAGTCCATATAAGCATATATAAAACTGGATAACTTCTAGCAACATACTTGTTGGAACTAGATTGGAGCAAACTGATCTGTTAGTGTACCGTTGTGCCGTAAAATTAGCAAAATGATTGAAACTACACATACATTTTACAACATAGATGCAAAATACATTATTTAGATTGTAACCAAAACAAAAATACACTGAATTACGCAAAATGACTGGTAAAATGAACATAAAAAGGTTATTAATTGTAATATTACCACGAAAAGAACGAATCATGTGGTAAAATTGCAGCAGGAAACGGTTTATTAACCGTAATATTCATCTTCTTAAAACTGGATTCGTACATAAATAAAAATCTGTAAATATCTACCTACTCAATTACCGTAATCCTCATCTTCTTAAAGATCGATAAATATCCACCCACTCAATTACCGTAATCCTCATCTTCTTAAAGATCGATAAATATCCACCTACTCAATTACCGTAATCCTCATCTTCTTAAAGATCGATAAATATCTACCCACTCAATTACCGTAATTCTCATCTTCTTAAAGATCGATAAATATCTACCTACTCAATTACCTCTTACTCATTCTTTTTTCGGTGTTCTTTGTATCCTTTCCGTGTTCATTGTATCCTTTCCGTGTTCTTTGTATCCTGTCTGTGTTCTTTGTATCCTTTCCGTGTTCATTGTATCCTTTCCATGTTCTTTGTATCCTGTCTGTGTTCTTTGTATCCTTTCCGTGTTCATTGTATCCTTTCCATGTTCTTTGCATCCTGTCTGTGTTCTTTGTATCCTTTCCATGTTCATTGTATCCTTTCCGTGTTCATTGTATTCTTTCCGTGTTATATGTATCCTTTCTGTGTTCTTTGTATCATTTCCGTGGTATTTGTATCAGAGAAATGGGTGGGAGTGGGGGAGGGGGTTCTGAAGATTTGTTCACCCGTGATAAGTTGTTGATATCTCAGGAGCATATGAATATGTAACAACATGCATAGTCATTTCAGTGGAAAAACCACCACAGGTAATTTACAAATTAAGATTTTTCAATTCAACACAGTACTTGAAGGTTAGATTATTACTTATATTTTCTTTTGGAAAATTAGATCTGAGTCTTTAATGAATCTTCATACGTACTAAAAGATTCTAAAATTGGTATAATCTTTAACAAATATTCATACGGGACTCGCCTCTTTTGATTATACGTGTAGGACATTCAAAGATAAAATAAACAGGCGGGGTGGCGGGGGGGGGGGGGGGGGGGGGGGGGGGGGGGGGGCCTGGGATTATTTTGAAAAAACTAAATATCCAACCTTAAAATAGCTTTCAAAAATATTCTAGCTCTGGTTTATAGAAAAAAAGATTCTATTATATCCATTTTGTTAATCGAAAAAAATATCTTAAGGAAAAAGAAAATAAAAATATTCTGGCTCGAAAGAAAATCCCAGCCCCCCACCCCCGGGCCAGAGTATATTACGCAATCACTTCAATATGTCAGTATGGCTGTATGGCTGTCATATATAAATCAGCCATCTATCTCGTCATCTGAGAGAAAATCTCAGTTAATACCACATACATTTTTAAATTAATAAAATCTTAAATCATGATATACTTTACATTTTCATCACAAAATGCTTTTTCATTCTACATCCGCCGCAGTTGCATATGGCACATTCACAAGACTCTACATAGTTGTGTATTATGGATGTATGTGTAAAACTTAACGGCACATCGCAAAATCCTGGATAGAGTGCCGTGCAAAAGCTAGTTAGTAAAATCAGTAAATTTTTTCAATTGCCAAAATCCATTGGAAGACAAACGCCTTCGACCAAAGGTAAATATGCACAATGAGACAACAGACAAAAGTAAATATGCACAATGAGACAACAGACAAAAGTAAATATGCACAATGAGACAACATATAAAGGTAAATATGCACAATGGGACAACATATAACGGTAAATATGCACAATGAGACAACATATAAAGGTAAATATGCACAATGAGACAACAGACGAAAGTAAATATGCACAATGAGACAACATATAAAGGTAAATATGCACAATGAGACAACAGACAAAAGTAAATATGCACAATGGGACAACAGACAAAAGTAAATATGCACAATGAGACAACATATAAAGGTAAATATGCACAATGGGACAACATATAAAGGTAAATATGCACAATGAGACAACGTATAAAGGTAAATATGCACAATGAGACAACAGACAAAAGTAAATATGCACAATGGGACAACATATAAAGGTAAATATGCACAATGAGACAACAGACAAAAGTAAATATGCACAATGGGACAACAGACAAAAGTAAATATGCACAATAAGACAACATATAAAGGTAAATATGCACAATGGGACAACATATAAAGGTAAATATGCACAATGAGACAACATATAAAGGTAAATATGCACAATGGGACAACATATAAATGGTAAAGATGTTGCAAAAACTCCTAAAGAAGGCATACCAAATAAATATTGAGACAATCAATGGTAAAACCCATAAAGAAGGCATACCAAATAAAGATAGAGACAATCGATGGAAAAACTCCTAAAGAAGGCATGCCAAATAAAAATTGAGACAATAAAGGGTAAAACTCCTAAATAAAAGATTTACCAAATAAAGATAGAGACAATCAATGGTAAAACTCTTAAAGTAGGCATACCAAATAAAGATAGAGACAATCAATGGTAAAACTCTTAACGAAGGCATACCAAATAAAGATAGAGACAATCAATGGTAAAACTCTTAAAGTAGGCATACCAAATAAAGATAGAGACAATCACTGATAAAACCTAAAGTAGGCATACCAAATAAAGATAGAGACAATCAATGATAAAACTTAAAGTAGGCATACCAAATAAAGATAGAGACAATCGATGGTAAAACTTCTAAAGAATGCATACTAACTTTAAAGATTGAGACAATCGATGGTAAAACTCCTAAAGAAGGCATACCAAATAAAGATAGAGACAATCAATGATAAAACTCTTAAAGAAGGCATACCAAATAAAGATAGAGCCAATCGATGGTAAAACTCCTAAAGAAGGCATACCAAATAAAGATAGAGACAATCAATGGTAAAACTCTTAAAGTAGGCATACCAAATAAAGATAGAGACAATCAATGATAAAACTTAAAGTAGGCATACCAAATAAAGATAGAGGCAATCAATGATAAAACTCCTAAAGAAGGCATACCAAATAAAGATAGAGACAATCAATGGTAAAACTCTTAACGAAGGCATACCAAATAAAGATAGAGACAATCAATGGTAAAACTCTTAAAGTAGGCATACCAAATAAAGATAGAGACAATCACTGATAAAACCTAAAGTAGGCATACCAAATAAAGATAGAGACAATCAATGATAAAACTTAAAGTAGGCATACCAAATAAAGATAGAGACAATCGATGGTAAAACTTCTAAAGAATGCATACTAACTTTAAAGATTGAGACAATCGATGGTAAAACTCCTAAAGAAGGCATACCAAATAAAGATAGAGACAATCAATGATAAAACTCTTAAAGAAGGCATACCAAATAAAGATAGAGCCAATCGATGGTAAAACTCCTAAAGGCATATCAAATAAGATAGAGACAATCAATGATCAAAACTCTTAAAGAAGGCATACCAAACAAAGATAGAGACAATCAATGATAAATCTCTTAAAGAAGGCATACCAAATAAAGATATAGACAATCGATGATTAAACTCTTAAAGAAGGCATACCAAATAAAGATAGAGACAATCGATGGTAACACTCCTCAAGAAGGCATACGAAATAAAGATAGAGACAATCGATGGTAAAATCCTTAAAATACATGGTCTACATTTTTCTACATGGATTTCCTTGTAAAAGTCCAAGATCTTCTCAGGTAGAATATAAATCTCTGGACGTTTCCCACTGCAAACAGATTGCCTCGCTTTGTCGTCTCTTGCGACATGTAGGAGGGCGCGTCGGTCCAATTCAAGTCCAGGCTGTCGGGTCGAAATGTATTCATATGACATACTAAACATTTTTTCCCCCTCGAATCAGAAAAAAACAAGCAAGAATTCGTCTTTGCATTTATAACATGCAACATCTTTTTCGCTTTCCAAATATTGTTTGCTATACACTATTAATGGAATTCAAAACAACTTGCCAAGAAGTTCCATTCAGTGCATCAACGCGCGGACGTTAGTGAAAACACCTAAATAGTTCCAGTATTTGTGTCGGAGTGCAACACGGAAATACGGATGGAACATCCTTATCGAACGCCAGATTAACCATATAATTTTACTTCTTAATAACTGCAGTGACGAAACACCCAGAAACCATGTAGCAAGGGGAGATTATTGATTGCAATTGAGTTTCGAGTAAAAGTGAGTTTTCAACTGCTAAATTAAGAAGACCAATTCATATTTTGAATTCATCAAACTTGAAGATTGAGACTGAAAATTTACTCGAAATTTTGAAATCACATACTGGTTATAATAGCACGAAATTGACATCTAAGCAATTACATTTCTGTAAATAATGTTTGCAACTTTTTGAAGCTTATGTTTGGGTATAACAATTATTTCCAACGACTGAGTTTTTGGAAAGGAAAGTCTATTATATTGTCGAAACCTTCTGAGCACGAAACTCGAGCTCGAGTCCAAGGACCAAATATCAAAGCTTTGTACGGGTTTTATGTTTTACGGCACAGCAACACGGTGACGATTATATCGTGCCGAGGCAATATGAGTAAAGTATTTTCAAGACATAACGGTTGCCGACCCGGGTTGATTGGGTGGCAGATTCGAACATGCACCCTTCAGGTCGCAAGTCCAGTACGCTAACCACTTATCCACTGAGGCTCCGCTGAAATTCTGTAACCCTGATCAGAATGAAGTTTTAATCGTAGCACTTTCAGATTCTTTTTAACTATGATTTCTTTTTTAGCATGCTAAATTTCCTATACGTAGGCTTAGTTCAAATATTTCATCCTGATTTGGGGTTTTCAGCTTTTTAAGCTTGTATTTCTTGCTCAGAATGTTTTGAGGAGACGGAGCCTGAATCCATAGTCACAAAATATTTCGAGGAGACGGGGCTTGGACCCATAGTCAGAACGTATCAAAGAAACGGGGCCTAGATCCATAGTCACAAAATATTTCGAGGATACGGGGCTTGGATCCATAGGCAGGAAGTGTTTCAAACAACAGTGCCTCGATACATAGTAAAAAAATGTTTCGAGGAGACTGGGATTGGATACATAGTCACAAAATGTTTCGAAGAGACAGGGCCTGGACCCAAAATCACAAAATTTTTCGAGAAGACGGGGCCTGGATCCATAGTCATAAAATGTTTAGAGGAGAAGGAGCTTGAGTGCATAGTCACAAAATGTTTCGAGGTGATGGGGTCCATAGTCAGAGAATGCATGAGCACAAATATTTATCTCAATGACCTAGAGTAAGAAATTTTCTCCACTCAAACATTTTAGCATGCATAAACTGAAGAGAAAGAAGAGTGGTTTCAAACAATTTGTATGGTTCTAGGTGTCTGGAAAATGTTCAAAACTTTCTATTGAGTCCAGGTAAGCACCCTTTTCCTCAAGTCCCCCCCCCCTCCTCCACTTTGCTGTAGAAGTCACTCTGTGCCAAGGAAGGCACCAAAAGGTTCCGAGTTTGTTAGTGACTAAATAAGTTACTAAAATGTCCAAAACTCTGGAAAGAAAATACTGTAAAAATTATGATTTATTACGAAATGAAAATTATTTAAAACAAAGCTGCTATGCCACATTCGCAATTTTAAGAATGTGCATTTTAGGTTCATCAATATATTAACACAGTAAATATAATTGATTCTGCTTAACATATTGGGAGGTAACATGATTCGCATATTTTCATCTCAGTATGAAATCGCTTTTTTCCAGACACATTGATGCTGATGTTTAAAAATGTTCTTTCGCGGACAAAAAGGAACCATTTGGTAGAAAACGTAAAATTAGTAATATAACACGCAAGGGGGTCGCACTGCCGAGCAAATCAAACAACCCTGCGTGAGTCTGGCTTGAGGTCCTTGTTTTCACAAAGACCTTAAGACAACAGTCATTGTCAACGGAAGGGTTCTTAAACGCGCAAATCCTGCAAATAATTTTCATCTAATCCCCTAATGACAACGCATCACGAAACTTAAATTTCATACTTACATGGGTTTTCTTGCTTTACATTTATATGACCCATCAGTAAGTCTTTCTAAGCCGAAGGTTGGTACTTTATGTTATGCACCACAAAACACTACCCAAATACCGAATTCAAAGAATTATTCCTATCTCAAATTACTATAAACTTATACATTAGAATATCCCTAGAATTCCTTATGTTAAGAAATTAGGAAGGGTCCATTTCCAAAACTAATCCATGCTAATATAAAGTCTCGTGATTACTGCACATTATGAAGTCTACTCCCAGAAATTGGATAATTACTCGGTTTGATAAATATCTTCGCAACACCGACTCCCCATAATCAACAAATAATAGCTAAAATCTAACAAAGTTATAAACGGTATACGTAAATACAAATAGCACCTACCCTAGGTTTATTACAGTAAGATTTATACGCAGTTTATTGAGATTAGCTGACAAAATCTCACAGTTTGGGCTGTTGTGAGGATTTTGTTTACTTTGCGAAGCGATGCGTTGAAGACAGATATAGTTATAATGTGCCCATGACACTTCTGACTTTTATGACCCCTTTCAGAATTGATTAAGATGTATATAGGCCACCAACGATGCAATTCCAGTACAAACATTTATTTAGAACAATCAGGCAAACCCAGGGATGAAAGAGTGAGATAAGTATCGATTTAGGAAGACATAGATTTGCTGAAAAGAGAGCTCTAACATTTATCCTGGAATAATGCTGTTCCGAGTACTTGTCACTTTTAGTGATATGACCAATTAAATCAGTTATAGTTTCTGCTATCGATTTTGATTGAAACTCAGTTTGCACAATTCCCATTTCCCACTGTTTCTGACTAAAGGCATTTAAAATAAATAACACCAGTTTTGGCAATACATCATATTTAAATATTAATCGATCATTAATCGATGATCGATCAGTTTAGAGAAACGTTATCCAATTCCAGACTGTACTTAAAATTTACCCTTGAATATGTAATTTACAGAAAATATCCTTTTACATAGCGCTCTTATATAGATTTTGGTATTGTTTACAGAACTTGCTTCCTTTAGTTCCTCACTTTGCTTACGTTAAGAGGATTCTATACAACCTAAAAATGTTAAAGAATTTTTAAATCCATATTTTTTCAATGCAGCATTGATAGAAAACATATTAATTATATGTTAATTAATACATAATTTTATAATTAGATTTTTACATAATTTCGAATATTTGTGTTTCTTCATTGAATAGTTCCTTCTCTCTGCACTTGAACGTTTATGCTTTTATGCATTAAACAGAGCAGGTGGTTTATTTTCACGACGGCTTACGTTTGGGGGCAAAACTTCGTAGAAATTTGGCAGGTTATTTTCGATGTAGGCTTAATTTCGAATATATATATATATATATATATATATATATATATATATATATATAATATATATATATATATATATATATATTTATATATATATATATATATATATATATATATATATATATATATATATATATATTTCATATCATATGAAAATTGACAAGTAGTTTCGATTGCTCTGAACTCTTTAAAAGGCCTAAAGTAGGTTTCTTTGAGCATTTAGTAAAGTTGCAATGTTAAAGTAATGGGGTTAACTTGCTCTATCTCAAGCTTTACCATTTATAAATATGTAGCCCAGTAAAAAGCTTTAATGCTATTTAATGTTGATTACTTTTCCTTTTAGCTCATCGTGGATGTAAAAGAACAACTAATTTGAGATAGATGGATGTGGATCTGATACATACATCAATGACAACTAACAGTAATTATTTGTAAGATCCTTTTAATTTTCTCATACTTGTATACAAATAATTTTTCGGGCGATTTTTTATGGTTTGAAAAACTGAAGACATGACACACTTTGAACGGT